>CAOLHI010005342.1:0-73407 GCA_948474755.1 Ctenosaura bakeri
ATGTAGGATCAGAATAAGGTGGAACACCCTTTTTTTTCATCCCAGAGACTCCACTCCCTCAATCAAGATTTGAGTTTGAAAGTGCAAGGCAAAGAGTGTGGCTACATGGAAGATAGTTTGCAATCAAGCACAATGTGTGACATTGCTTATCATCTTTCCTGATCATAGCTTAGCTGCCATTGTTGTGGCCTCCAGAGGGAGAGAAGAACAGGCAGGCAGAGCTCCATCATGCCTCAGCCTAGCAGCTGGGAAAAGGCCTCCCTCCATTCAAGCTGCCATCACTGTGGCCTTGGAGGAAGAGAAGAACTGAGAGGCACAGCTCCACCATGCAACAACCCAGTGAAATGCCCCTCTTCCATCCCAATTGTCTCTGCTGTGGCCTGTAAGGAAGAGATGAACAGGCAGGCACAGCTCTATCATTTCTAGGCTGAGAAGCAGGTGAAAGGCGCTCTCTCTCCATCCCAATTGCCCCTGCTGTGGCCTCAGAGGGAGAGAAGAACAGGCAGGCATGACTGTATCATGCCTCAGCCCAGCAGTTGAGGAAAGGCCTCCATCTATCCTAATTGTCACTGCTGTGGCCTTGGAGGGAGGGTAGAGCAGCCAGCATATCCTGGACTTAATCCCTTCCTCCACTGCCACTCCCCTGTTCCTTGCATGCCAAGTTGATTTAGACTCTAAGCCCGAAGGCAGGGAACTATCAAATTAACAACTGTAAACCACTCATGTAAAACATCATTTACATCGGTGGCACAATATAAATAAATTATGATAATAATTATCACAGGGCACAGGAGCCTCAGCCTCCCATCTCCTGGCTTTGTGGGGATTGAATCGTCATGAGATAAACTTAGTTTTAGTTTTAAAGCAACATTTTTTTTAAAAAAATCAAACTTTCTATTTATTTTAAGACTTATCTCTTTTCCTTAACTTGTATGTATTGAATATACTTAGTTCTTACATTCGTGATTTTTATAAACTTGTCATATTTATATCCTGTCTTTTCCTCAAAGAGCTCAAGACAGCATATTCAGTTCTCTTCCCCATTTTATTCTCCCAGAGATCCTTTTAAGTCAATTAGGCTGAGAAACAGTCACGGTGCCAGTTCACCCAATGAGCTTTACTATTGAATAGAATTTGAATCTGATTTTTCGAGTCCCAGTCAGACATACTAATCTTTAGACCACACTGGATCAGTAATTTTAATAATCACAGCATCATGCCCTAAATGAAAAATTTTCCAGTATGTACTCCTGATCTTTTCCAAAATAGTTTTTTTTTCTTTTACAGGGGAAATGGTGGAGGATCTCCCCCACCACACTACCACATTGGAAATTGACAGGAAAGGCTGCTGGAAGATTTGAATGCATCAAGCAATTTTGCCACAAAAGCTAGGTACAGCAAGAAGGCTGAGACATCAATGATAAAATGAACTGAGCTTCTGCTAAAAGGATTTTCACCCTGAAAACAAACAGCCCTTCACCTGGAGATTGCACTGACAAAATTAGATTCTTAAACTGTGCACCGATATAACATCTGGTGTGGTATCGACAAGAGATCTCACCTTATGCACCTTCCCTCACTAATGATGCAGGTGGCATCAAAGCAAAAATGACATGAAGCCATATCGCAACATTTTTCTTGTGGTTTGCCCTTAATTAGTATGCCTACTTATAATGGCACATGGTAGGGGATAGAGCTTCTGTACCCTGCAGAGTTCTAAGCAACCTACTATGGTTTAAAAAAGGAAATGTATGTTATATGCAGTAGCAAAATTCCCCATGAAACTCTTCCTCTAACTGTCAACCCCTTTCTGAATTCTTTTCCTCTAGACTGAGGATAGACAAAATGTGGCCCATCACAGGATGCTGGACTGCAAATACCACAAATCCTATCCAGTCTAGCCAAGGGTAAGGAATGCTGGAAATTGCAATCCAACTACATCTCAGAGGCTACATTTTGACTATCCCTGTCCTAGGAAATGTTTTCCCAGAAGACTTATTTATGTGGTTGAAGTCAGCAAGGAAGAATCTGGTAGCAGTGGAAAGAGATGGTCATGCTAGTGAATTAGGGATGTTTAAGCATGACCAGAGGCCTGAGATGACAATCAGTCTCAACTTTAGGCTCCCTCAGATGTTGAAGGATGGAAAAGATAGATAAGGATTTCATTTCAGTTTTGATTTTGGTCCATATTTACCAAAATATGCAATATTCAAATGCTGGACATATGCTCAGCTTGTGCTGGTGCCTAACCCACATTCATATCTTTTGTACAGTATTTCTCCCTCCTTTTCCTTATTCTTCCCACTTCCCACAGACAGATAGATGTATGGTTTGCTCATGGATACTGCTCTAAACCTGAGTAAGCATACAATCATACTTTCTCATGTGATTGGAAAAAAACAACACTTTTAAAGCTATTCTGCTTTCCTATAAAATGAGGAGGGAGATGGAGAGGAAAAAGGAATGTAACAGCAACCTTTTAAAAACTACCTGGTTTAATTTTTGCATGAGTTTTTGTGTATATGTAAACCCATGTCTTTGGATGCAGTACAGAGTGATAATAAATGCTCAGATATAAAACATATTCACACAGTTGCAGGTGTCCGATGGAATGTAAATTATGACCCTTGCCTGAAATTTTCAAAGGGCTGTATAAAGTGATATAAGTCTTTTAGATCTTTACATGGCCAGTTAGTGTTGATGTGTAAAAGCACTCAGCTGTGTAGGTTGGAACTCGGGTGCGGGGGGCAGGGCAAGGGGGGTGGAGAGGTAGGGGCATGGGTGCCTTGTGTGGGGTGTGTGGCTGCATCATGTGGGGTATCCCCAAAAATTGCCACCTGGTTCAGACCACTTTCATCGCCCCCCCCCCATACATACGCCTCTGAAAGCACTATATCTCACCACTAAAAGTCAATTTCCTTGGGTTCAAAACCTTTTCTGAAGAGATTCTGAGGAGACTCCTAAGCAGGCTGAATTCCTTAGCTTCCAGGATCAGACAGTATGTGGTGTTTTCAAAGCTCCCACTCTGCCACTGGCCTCAGGTTCTTTCAAAGAGTAAGCTTCCTCTCATAGGGTAAATGCTCCATTATTCACTTTGATGCAACGATGCCAGAATCCAAGTCCCAACCTTCTGTTGCACTATTACACCCATCAGCAGCAGCTAGCACAACCAATAGGAAAGGGGAACCAAAGTAAGAAAAAAGTACCTGCTTTCAGACCTTGGTGGAGAATGAGACTGAACATTGTGCTCTTTGAAATGGCAATTCAACAGACAGAAAATAAAAGAAATGGCCACCATGGCCATTTCTAGTTGTAGTGCTAGTTGTAGTCCAACTAGGATCTGGGGCCTAAGACTGTAAACCATTGAACAGACTCAATGCAGGACAATTCATATTTTCATAATGATATCACCTATTCTATTCATCTGAAGAAAGCCTCATTTCCCTATCAAAAAAATCATTGAATCTCATCTGATAATCCAGACTTTTAAACTTCCCATTCTCTCTATTTATTTCTCCCTCCTCTCATTTTGCATTATTCTTGGATGAACTAAGAGTTATCACATTATTAGAAAATGAACTGTGGGGGCGGGGGGCGGGAAGCAGAACTGTACTTCCACTTAAAGTTTCTATATCCAATTTTTACTATTGACTCAGGAGAAGTATCCCCAAATGAATCTCGCAACAGTCAATATGCCACAAATTAAAATAATTTGACCAACAGGCTCCATTATCTCATGTTAGTCAAAATGTTTGCTCCCTAGACATCATTTGACCAGCAAAATAAGAAGCACAAAGAGACATGCTGGGAATTAACTATTGCAGGGTTTGTGTGTGTTTTTTGCATAAAATTAAATAGCCTATTTGCTGAATAATACATGAAAGTATCTCAGCTTCAATCAAGTCCACATTCTTTTACAAAATGAAAACAAATATAGGCAAGATTTATCTGTCTTTCATTTCTCTTGTGAAGAATAAAAGGACAGTCATAGGTCTTCCCCAAGGTGGATTGAGACCACAGCTCTTTCTTGGGAAATGTCCATAGGTAACTGGAAAATTAAAATGCTAATTTCATCTGGTACAACCGATGGAGTAGTAACAATTTGTGAAGTACAACACATCACAATAGTCCCCATTGCCACACCCCCAAAGAATAGTCCAAAAATGTAAACAGCACCATACCCTCCAACATTTCACAGATGAAATCAGAGAGACATGTGGCCAAGCAAAATCAGAATGTGATCAAGATAGAAAAAGTATTATTGATGAGGAGGAACACACAAGCTAGGAGAGGCTGGAGTAGTTTGCTTTCCCCTGAGCCTAAAGGGAAGGACAAGATCTTTCTACCTCCTGTCCTCTCACCCCTACTAACTTAGCTGAATACAAACTAATTTTTCACTCAGTATGCAGCAATTGAAATAAGCTGAGGACAAAGGGGAGGAGGAGGAACTTGGATATTGTAAAAACAGATGAAAAAGTGGCATGAGAAAGATTAATTGGGACTGTTCCCTGCCAAACTGGGACAGTTGAAGGATATGCAGCATTATAGATCCTTACCTGTTTCTCTTTGAGACTTCATGTATGCATGTGTGTGAAAACACCTTGGGGACAGAGAGAGTTCACAATAATATTTTGTGCAGAGAACACAGCTAAGCTCTGAGGGAAGAGGATAGTTGAGGTAGTCACAGATGATGTCATCATCCTTGCTAATCAAAAAGTCTTGGTGCATCAACCCTGTGAGCCTAGGCTTCACTACATCACTCAAAATGTCATATCTCAGTGTTGCTTCTGTTTGCCTTTAAGTGCTTATTTTGGAAGATGAAATATGCTTCTGAATGGCCTTGTAGGAGAAGGGACCAAAGGGCTGAGGAATTAACTCAAGAGAGCTTGGGAAGTGGTTCCTTTCAGTTGCAGAGGATGATGTGCTGATCCAAATATAAGTGAAAAGGAGGATTTGTGCAGATGTTCCAGTATCTTTGTATTCCACTTTTGTACCCTGATCTTCCTCCCAACAGGTAAAATACCAGAATAAATACATTAATACCACATCATTGGAATAAAACTTGAAAGGAACTGCTTTGGGTCCAGACTGAATTAAGAACACCTAATTGTCACTGGGGAGCCAACTCAGTCTAGTGGTTTAAATGTTGGACTACGACCCTGGAGAGGATTCCCTGCTTTGCCATACTCTCAGCCCCAGAAAACCACCTGATAGGTTTGCCTTAGTGTTGCCATCAGTCAGAAATGACTTGAAGGCACAAAACAACAACAGTCCTCACTGAAATCTATGTGCAAGTAACAGTTTGGATCCAATCAAGGATCATACCCATTTCAAATGTGGCCAAAGGAATCATACAACCTAATTAGTATGTCAATGGACTTGAACAACATTTAAGTTTCTCAACTGTTATGAGATGTTAGATGATTCAGAATAAAGTAATATTTTAACTCATTTTCAATTTTCTTAATTCAGCATCAAACACTGGATATATTCTGCAAAGTCAAGGTTTAGCATCTTGGAGCAAAGTATCTAACAGAAGGTGTGCCAAAATATTAGCTGGAGAGGAAATTTGAATTCAGTTCCTAAGTGACTATTCAGTTACTTTGTAAATGAGGAGCAATTGCAGAGCTAGGCTGGAGAAAACTTTTGTGGTCAAGAGTGGCCAAATAAGAATAGGTCATAACAAAGCAGTCTGTAAACAGAGCGTTCAAGACACCTTATTATACAAATCACCTTGACAAAGAGAAGCAGAATGTAATATGAAGGAAGGAAGGGTAACAACCAGAAGAAAACAGAATAATCAAGCACTCAGTTTGAGTGGAATAGAGTGGAGTGATCTGGTAAGATGAAGATTTTCTGATGTAATGAAAAAGAGAGCTCTCTCATTTTAAAAGTTCTCTGATTGAAGTCCTAGAAGCTCTATAGTTAAAGTCTACTTGGATTTGCTGACCTTACTTCCTGTATTTATGGCCTTTGTATGCATACTGTTCCCTTGCCCCCAGTCACTGATTCTATAAGGACTATAGAGTAGGGACCACTGAATTTGTATTTGTACAACTAGAAAGGTAAAACATTCCTTTGGGTTGCCCAAAGGGTCACATTGGGGGATTGGGGGCACATACCCAGTTTTTTGTTTCTATGTTCTTCAAGACTGAGAAAGTTTCCCACATAGATGAAAATAGCCAGCTTTATCAGTTTCGCAGAGTTGTGGATATAAAATGAAGTGAGATTATATTGTAGGCAGAAGAAAGAACTCTTAACATATAGTAGTTCTTTGTTCACTGTTATGAATTACTGTAATTTATCTTGATACTATAAAACTTGTTCACTGTTTGCTTTTTATAAATTGCTTGGACATAATATTTGTAAAATTCTATAATATTCACAGTTCATAATCTGACCTGCTGAGACAACCACCCTCCGGTTTTTTGTCCTCAGCCTCTCATGTGGAAGCTCTCTTGAAGCAAACGGTAATATAATTAAGTACCTGCAGGAAAGCTACAATTTATTCCTGTCCTTGACTCACTGAATAGAATATGTTGATGCCTAAATGTAAAGGCAGTTTCCATACATAACATCTACCTGCAGTTCATAATCACTTAATGTTCAGACTACTTGCAGGGGAAAAATAAATTCCCATGATAAGTGTTATAATTATTAGAAATACAATGACATTCAAGGCCAAGGTTTAATACCTGCTTTCATTCAGTTCCTGCTTCCCACGGATAGTTCAGCTTCAGTTTTTTCTTTTCTTTTTTTATTGTGATGAACATAACCAAACTCAAAGAGATCAAATGAAAAGAATCTCACAACACTAAATCCAAACATTCTTCTTAACCTATTGAATCAGTTGCTTGGTGGTAAGTCAACACTTAGATAACTTCCATCAGTGCAGTGGGCTTATTCTATTTGGAACACAGTTAGATGTAGACCACAGAATTTCACTCACTCCCACTGAAAGCTGATCACTTTGCAAGACTCAGAGCCAAACTACATGTCACCTTACATATGTATTTACCTGCTTAGCTTGATGCAAATATTCAGACTATTTATATGAAGGCTAAGACTGGTGGAAGGACGTTCCCAACAACTTGGCCTTCTCTTATCCTTTGATCTTTCCATGTCAAGGAGCAAGAGCTGGAAGAGGTTTTTGCTCATGTTCACTTGAATTTGAGCAGAAGCCTCCATACAATTGGATACTCTGATAAAGCAGAAGGACAGTAACCCGTGGTGGTCAGGGCCAAAAGACAAACTAGATTAGCTCACATTCTATTCTTTCTCCTTGGCAGCTCTTTTTTCTCTTCTTTTTTTTTTTTCCATACCTGAATGGTTAATAAAGTGAATTGCTGGTGGATGAACAGATCATTCTTGCCAGAAGTCTCAACTGACTGTATGCAGATACCTTTTAAAATTGCACCAAGGGCCCTATGAGCCCCTAAAACCCAGCCCTATTGCAGTGAATTAGCGGTAATTCTTCGTGTTTTGCAGATGGGGAGCTGAGGTTGAGAGGTTATCTATGAGTTTATAGGAGAGGAGAGCTGTAGACCAAAGGTTTGTGAAACAGAGATACTTTGAAATAAGTTTCAGTGAAATGGGTGAGCCTTGATTACACATAAATAAATAAGGCTGACTTGTGCATTTTGTAATCTTTTTGTTTTGTTTACTTCAATGATCCTAACTTTCAATCATCTTAGAGCCAGTTTCAATAACGAATGCTCTTATGGTTAGCAAATATTACAATTGTTGATGTTAATATGATTTTCCTCAGTAAATCTTCTTACATGCAAAATTGCCAGTGGGCTAGTGCTTTCAGACTGTCACACTGGCTCAAGAAGCTAGAAAAAACTGGTATGAAAAGCAGGAATTGTTTAGTCACAGCCATGAATTGTTATGCCCATGAAACTGGCACAGAATACCTTGAGGTATTCTGTCAATGCAGGTAAATGAAATAATAACTGGACAGGCTTGAGAATCAAAGTTGTAATGTGAATTGATTTTTCCCAAAATGCAGATTTTGTTCTTGCCCTTCTCTCTTTAATTATATATGATAAATGCCTTTGGCAAAATTTGTTTTTCTGTTTATTTTATTTATCTATAATGTCTCTATCACCAGGGCTCTTGGTCTAATGTACAATGGGTAAAAATATTTTCAAATATTAAATACCAAAGAAAAACAATTAAAAACAGATTAAACAATTCTTTAAAATAGTTTTAAAATCTCAAAACACCTACAATACCCAGAACAGACACTGCTTTAAAGATTAAAGACCTTTTTCCACTTAAAAAAAAATCACCAGACTTCCCATATTTCCTCATATCCAGGATGGAAATAACTTGATATTTTTTTTAAAAAATCCGTATGTGTGAGAAAAGCAACCTGACCAATTCATACACTTAGAACCAGTGCTTTATGTGCTTAACTTGCAAAAGTCCGGGCTTGTATCCCTGTGTACTCAAACATGCCAATGCTGAATTAAACTTGCCACCTTTTTTCCCTTAGGTTCATCTTAGACATCTCTATAGGAGGCATATAGAAGGTGATCCACTGCATGTTTGGAATAGCTGTACCTCTTAAATGCCGATGCTGCAAATCTTGACCGACTTTTGTTGCAGTTTGGTTTTGAGCCAAAAAAAAAAAAAAAACAAAGTTTACAAATTTCTTTATGTTTAAGATGGAAAAAATTCTTAAATTCAAAAGTGGAAGAAAAACCTGAAAAACTATCCCCATCCTTAAACTTGACCCTAATTTGGCAATCTCTCTCTCTCTCTCTCTCTCTCTCTCTCACACACACACACACACACACAGCTATGGATTGAACTTGCGGATCACAGCTGTGGTCAAAATAAAGAATTACATGCCATGCTTTTGTGGGCTACAGGTCTCTTTCTGCCTTACTTTCACCTCAGATCCTCAGAAGCTGATGCTGAGAGACCTCTGACTCTTTTCATATGTTAACCCAAATATGTGAAGGCTTAAATTTGGCAGCAGAAAACTATTTGTGTCAGTTTGCCTCCATAACTCTGGCTCTGTGCCATCAGTTCCTTACAGGAGAAATGCTACAGAAGCAACATTTAAGATGGCACAATTGTTTTCCAGTCAAGATATACATTTTTTTTTTCAGTGCATGGCTATGCATGGTGTGAGGATAAACTTATTCTATGAGCAAAAGTTGGCAGGAATTCCACTACACTCAAAATAAAAGATTCAAAAATAAAATAATGTTTTTATATATCACAAGGGGAGCCATATTGAAAAATAAGATCCTGGGTCCTATGACTTCCCAGTCTCTCCCTTTGATATGGCTTATGTTGGTTATAAATTCTATAAATAAAAAGAAAGCTCTAAAACCAAGATAATGCTTATAGTAGCTTTGGGGGTTTCAGCAGCAGTTTAAGTGGCTGCAGAAAGGAGTGGGGATTCTGTGAGTAAATGACAGCACTAGATAACTAGCCAACTAAAACAATATAGTCACTGGGTCGAACACCATATTATGTGAAGCACAGCTCTCCAGCTTTAGTCACATTTCTAGAAAGAGTACCTATGGATTCTACTTCTCAAGTCTGGAGAACTTCACTAGACCATACTTGGGGAAAAAAGCGATTGTCCTCAACTCTTGCTTTCATACTGCTGTGGAAGTTTTACTGTTTCTCCTACACAGATCAAGAACCCAAGGCTGATAATTCCAAATTGGGGAGGGGGTGCTAATACGCCAGAGGACAGGATCAAAATTCAAAATGATCTGGATAGATTGGAGAACTGGGCCAAGGCTAACAAAATGAAATTAAACAGAGAGAAGTGTAAGGTCCTACACTTAGGTAGAAAAAATGGAATACAGAAATATAGGATGGGGGACACGTGGCTGGATAGCGGTATGTGTGAAAGGGATCTAGGAGTCTTCATAGATCACAAGCTGAACATGAGTCAGCAGTGTGATGAGGCAGCCAAGAAAGCCAATGCAATTCTCGGCTGCATCAATAGGAGCATGGTGTCTAGATCGAGGGAGGTACTGGTACCACTCTACTCTGCTTTGGTTAGACCCCATCTTGAATACTGTGTCCAGTTCTGGGCACCCCAATTCAAGAAGGATATTGACAAGCTGGAGCAAGTCCAGAGGAGGATGACCAAAATGGTGAGAGGCCTGGAAGCCATGCCCTATGAGGATAGACTTAGAGAGCTGGGTATGTTTAGTCTACAGAAGAGAAGGTTAAGAGGGGGCATGATAGCCATTTTTAAATATTTGAAGGGATGCCATGTAGGGGAAGGAGAGGGCTTGTTTTCTGCTGCTCCAGAGACCAGGACAAGGAGCAATGGATTCAAGCTGCAGGAAAGGAGATTCCACCTGAACCTCAGGAAGAACTTCCTGACAGTCAGGGCTGTCCGGCAATGGAATCTGCTGCCTCGGAGTGTAGTGGAGTCTCCTTCCTTGGAGGTTTTTAAGCAGAGGCTTGATGGCCATCTGTCGGGATTGATTTGAGGGTGTTCCTGCATGGCAGGGGGTTGGACTGGATGGCCTGTGTGGTCTCTTCCAACTCTACATTTCTATGATTCTGTGATTCCAATATGAGCATCTCTCTTTCTTTCCTTTAAATAATGTAGGAGGTGGTTTGAAAAATCCAGTCTTTCAGAATTTTAACCAAACCACAACTCACTCACTAACAGGTGAACCAGAATTTAGTGATCCGCTGCTGGCTTGCATGTTTCCAGAATGCCTTTTAAAAGTACATTTTTAAAAACACATTTTAAGAGCAATTTGTTAGAAATGCAAATTCTAGGAGAAAATCTATTTTGAGTGCTGGCATGGTGTAGTGGTCTGAGTGCTATACTAGGCCTCCAGGAGACTAGGATTTGAATCCCTGCTCAGCAATGGAAACCCACTGAGCAAGTCACACTCTTTCAGCCTCAGAGGAAAGTAATGGCAGACCCCCTGAGGGTTTGATTTTAGAGTCTCCATAAGACAAAAATGAGCTGAAGGCACACAAATACTTTGACTAAACACACGATTCAAAACAGTCATTTATATAAGCGCTGAGTGAAAATTTGCATGTGAATTTGTTTTTAAATCACAGGTCAATGGGAAGAAACAGACTCATGAGTGCACACACAAAAAAGTGGCATGTACTACAGATAAACGGATTGGTTTGCACTGTAAGGGGGTCTTCAGAGGAAAGCAATGGCAAGTCTTATCTGAACAAATCATGCCAAAAAACCCCCAAGATTTCCACCAGCAGGAAACAATTTAAAAGCACAACTTAAAGGTGCACATTTATGAGTTTCATTTTGAAGAAAATGATGTGTGATAAGATATTATAAAGTCGTCAAACTTTAGAGCTGGAAGCAGTCACAATGGCCATCTAGTCCAATCCTCTGCCATGGAAGAATACACAGTTACAGCATTCCTGAAAGATAACCCATAAAGCAATCCCACAAATATTCCCTTAATTTCACAAAATAGTATTCTAATTTTTGCAGCATTTTACAAAATAAATTTTGCATATAAGCAATAATAAATAAATAAATATCCCATCAGATGTCTTAATCACACCATTACGTGTATAAGTTTTAGTTTTATGATAAAGCTGATTGAGCCTTACCGTACTGCCACTGGTCTTTCTGTGTGCAACAAATAACATGATTGTACTTTGTAAAAAAATGTTAAAAGTTACTATATTTCATATTTACAGAGTTTCCATATTTCCCTCAGCATTTTACTCATTTCTGGTGATCTGAACCCCAAGAGCATTGCTTTATATCTTTTTACCTTCTATCATAAATTTTAAAATGTAATAAAAATGTTGTCATTTGAGAGACCATCTAATCTCCTGATTGTCATGGTTTTAGCTTCCAGGGTAGCTCTGCATCACACATAATATCACTTACTCTGGATGAATCTTGTTAAAGTCAGTAAAGCTGTTTTGCAGCTTGTTGTGATTTAGTCTGAAAACTGTATGGACTGAAACTGGGTTTTAACAGGACTTTTACAGGAGTTGTCCAAAGTACTGAACCCTGTCAACAAAATAGATCCAGCTACTTGGTTGATGCTGTTGTGTGCCTTCAAATTGCTTCCGAATTGTGACACTAAGGCGAACCTATCACTGGGTTTTCAGTGGGCTGAGAGTGTATGACATACCCGAGGTCACTCAATGGGCTTCCATGGCTGAGCAGGGAACTGAACCCTGGTCTCTAAGGTTGTAGTCCAATGCTCAAACTACTACCCCACACTGGCTTCCCCAGCTACTTGGATAGCTACTTGGACTACTCCTTTAAAGTTAGACTAAAAATCAGAGTGGATTCAGTGCCCCATTGATATGGAAACCATCAGATGCCAGCAGGGGTTATGATCCTGCTTGCATTACTGAAGCTACTGGAGATCATTTGCTTGCACACAATTGGTTACGTGATTAATCAAGGGACAATTGCTGTTAATCCTATAAATTTCTATATACAGCAAGGCTTTAGCTAAAGGTACTGTGTGTTGGGCATGAGTGCCTTGCATAACAGACCAACTCAACAGCTGCTAAGTAAATTGGCAAAGGTGTAGGGAACTGCAGGCTCTTCAGACAACTATTAGTTAGGATATCAGGTGAGCAGGAGATGCCAGTGTCATCCTATAAACTTTGCTAAGGCTTCTCAGGAGGTGTGCAGTGGTGCATACTGAAAGTCCTGGAGCTCATAATGATCTGACAGAGACTACAATATCACACATGTACACCTGATAAGCATATGTCTATTTGTCCTGCTTTTTTCTGTTATTTATTCTTAAAGAGGATGAGCCAAGATGGTAACAGAGAAGTGTGGCTTGTTTCTGGAGCTCCATGGGCTTTTTTTTTCTCATTTAAGTTAGGATATCTAGATTAATATTTGAAGAACTGAATGGTTTATATTTAAAATAATGCAAAACAAGTTCACAGTAATACAACATCCCAATTAGGTTTAGGGGTATGAAGGCAGACCTATACCTAGGTGCTAAGTAAGCTCCATTATTAGAGGAGGTTATGCACCTGGTAGGAAGGGCCACTGAAATGCAGAAGTTCAGTTTGAAAAAGGCACAGAGATGTCACAAAAGACCTTGGATTAGCTGAAATACACACTTCAGCTTTCAAATGAAAATGCAAACAATATTTCAAAAGGAGCATGATGCAGCAACTCTATCAAAGTAAATGAAAAAAGGTATCCAGCCTCTGCTTTGTTATTCTCCTCATTCTCTGACTTTCTTATTGTGTGCTTTCAAGTTGTTTCTGACTTATGGCGACCCTAAAGCAATACTATCATTGAATTTTCTTGGCAAAATTTGTTCAGAGGGGGAATTGGCTTTGCCTTCCTCTGAGGCTGAGAGATCGTGATTTGCATAAGGTCACATAGTGGATTTCCAGGGCCAAGCAGGGATTCAAACCCTGTTCTCCAGAATCATAGCCCAGTGCTCAAACCATACTGGCTCTCCCTTCCTTGACTTCCTTGCTGCAAATCTATAGCGAAGGACTTTTTATGTTGTGTGTGCATGCATGCTGTAATTCTTATTATGTTTTTGATTTCTTTTATACTGCTTTAAATTAGTGGTGTTTTAATAGGATTATTAAAATTATTAATGAGATTTTTTAAAATCACATTTTTAAGCTGTACTTTGTTCCAGTCTATGATGTGGGCTAGTTTGGATCCAATAATGGAAGAAATTGGGATGTTAAATAAATAAATAAATAAATAAATAAATAAATAAATAAATAAATAGGTCATAAACAATAATAAATAATAATAAATCTTAAAAGCTTTGCCCTCACTTCATTTACTTTTTGAAGTGAGGCAGACAATCAATGAACCATCTTGGGCTCTGGCAGACGATATCACCATGCCTGCTTTGAAAACAGCCTTGGAGCCATTCCAGGGTTTCCTCTCCACTGTGTGACTCTTCAATCTCAGTAATACATCACCTGGGAAATCTCTTTTGCAGGCTGTCAGAGCCTCATCGCCCCAGTATTCCTGCCTGCCTACTGCTACTCACTCGAGTTCTCTCCATCTTGACATTAAGGTCCTTCCTGCAGGATGGCAGCATCCCAGCATGGGGATACAGGAGGAGCAGGATCACAAAGACATGTCCACATGAGGTCCTGCCTTTCTTGTGTTGCCAGCTGGCACAATCGCAAGGTAGATCATTGACAGAAAGACTCCGTCAATGACCCCTGATCACATGAGCCTTTTGTCGCAGCTGGCCATGCAGAAGGGCCAGAAGCACAATCACATGCTTCCTTCCCACTGCAGCATGGGAAGAAGGCTGGCTGAGGTCTGGAAGGGAGGGGCGTGTCCCTTGTGCTCCCTTCCACAGGCTGCTAGTCCGATGTAGAGAGGAGCTCTGGGAACAAAATCCCATTTTGGCAGAGGCGCTGCCAGGATTGCAATGGGGTGACACACAAGAACATCATCCTGAGGAAAGGGCTTAACAGTGCCATTGGGATCATATGAACATGGGGAAATGTCAAATTCTCTCCCTCTCTCCACTCACTGCACCTTCATGCTGTTTGTTCCTACTCCCCCACAGCTGATATTTACATTGGAAAAAAAGACCTGCATATTTACATATTGTATTACTATAATCTCTGTCATATTTGGTTTGGTCCCATGTACTACTATGCAGTACTGGTTATGGGTATGTCCTTTGGCCTAGCTGTGGTGCAAGATCTGTATTACTTAATTTTGTGAGTGAAAGTATATATGGTTTTCTGTATTTTATTTTATTTTTTTGCACTCTGCTGCTTCCTATTTCATTTACATGATAGCTCATGCACAGTCAGTAGAACAATTAAAGAAGCATTTAAGGCTCAGGATGGATGCGTTTGAAATTTCTAAGGTGCATTAACCTTTTGCTTGATAGCTTTTCCCAGAATGTCATCACAGCCCTCTGTAAGGGGCATGGCAGTTTTAATGGAATACTAAACATGCTGTGAATGGAACAGAGGTATTCATGTCCCTAATATCATTGATCATGCTGAGTTATGTAGGAATAAACAATATGAACTTCATTGATATGATAAATATGAAATAGACCACAACAAGGACAGTGTGAGAGAGTTGGATTTTTTTTAAAAAATGCCTTTAAGACTCATTAAATGTGTCAGAGGAGGGTTGGCTGAGCTGGTAAGATTAATGCCTCTTTACAAAAAGGCACGATCTCAACTCATCTGAGGGAAGCTATTGGAAGACTTGTTTTGGGGAAAAAACACTTTACTGGATCCTACCATACCAGCTGACTACAGGCCAGTCTCCAACATCCAATTTTGGGGCAAGATACTGGAGCGACTGTTGACTTTGCAAATTCAGGAGTCCTTGGATGAAACAGATTATCTATATCCATTTCAATCTGCTTTCAAGCGTGGTTAAAGAATGGAGACAGCTTTGTATGACTTGGTGGATTACCTACACAGGGAGGTGGACAAGGGGGAGTATGTTCTTGTTGGTTCTACTGGACCTCTTGGCATATTTCAATACCATTGACCATGGTATCCTCCTGGTTCACTTTGCTGGGATGGGGCATGGACGTACTGTTCTACAATGGCTCTGTTCTTTCCCAGAGGGTCACTCTGAAAGGGTAGTGGTGGGGAATTCCTGTTTAGCTCCTTGGCCATTGGCCTGTGGAGACCCTCTGGATCCTGTCTTGTCCGTTGTGTTATTTAGCACCCATATGAAACCGCTGAGATGGGTTGTTCTGAGTTTTTGGTTCAGGTGTCACCTGTATGCTAATGATTACCCAGCTCTATTACCCCTTTTCACCTAATTCCAAGGAAGTTGATTCTATGCTAAACCAGTGCCTGTAATGGATAGGGTGAGGGTGAATAAATTGAAACTTAATCCAGACAAGAGAGAGGGGCTCCTGGTCAGTCAAAAGACATTTTGGGAGTAGGGATTCAGCCTATGTTAGATGGGGTTACACTTCCCCAAAAACTCAGGTTCACAGTTTGGAAGCACTCCTGGATTCAGCCCTGGGCCTGGCAGTGCAGGTTTTGACAGTGACCAGGGGTGCATTTGCACAGTTAAAGCTGATGTGCCAACTGCATTTCTGGAGAAATTGTATCTTGCCACAGTAGTACATGCCTGGATTACATCCTGTTTGAATTACCATAATGCGCTCTATGTGGGCTGCCTTCGAAAAGTGCTCAGAAGTTCCAGTTGGTCCAAACACCTGCAGCCAGATTGCTTACTGGTGCTGGCTATAATGAACACATCAATCCCTTGTTGCAATAGCTACATTGACTGCTGGTCCATTTCTGAGCACAATTCAAAGTGCTGCTGATGGCCTATAAAGCCTCATACGGCTTGAGTCCAGGCTATTTGAAGGAACATACCTTCCTTTATGAGCCCATTAGAGTGTTCAATTCTTCTGGAGAGGTCTTTCTATCTGTTCCACCACCCTCTCAGGCTTGTTTGGTGGAACAAGCGAAAGGGTCTTCTTGGTGACTGCTTCCAGTTTTTGGAACTACCTCCCTAGAGATGCCAGGATAATGCCTTCCTTGTTCTCCTTCCATCAGAAATCAAAAACATTGTTTTATTACCAGGCTTTTAGAAACTTAATGGGATGGACTTTTAATGATGTGCTATGCTGTTTTCTGCTTTGCATGGTCTTAATAAATTTTAATGTTTAATGCTTTAAGTTTCTAAATTAACTGTCTTTTTAAGATAACTTTTATATTTGTACTTTTACTGAAGCTTTGTATAGTTTTAATCTATATTGTTTTAAAAAACGTTAGCTGACTTTGTCCTATTATGGGGAGAAAGGCAAGATATAAAATCATCATAATAATCAGTGTGCGCTTCCATGGAACATTGCATTGCTACTGTAGGAAACACAATGCTGAACTATATAAGGGAATCTGGGAGCACCTTTGAGACTAATTGAGAAAAAGAAGTTTCTATCATAACCTTTTATAGACTCAGCCTGCTTCTGCATTTGATGATACAGACATAGGCCCTTTCCATGTGATGCACCCAACGTTCCATGGGGATGAGAGAAAGATGGGGCCAGGACAACACTTATGTATGATCTCACCCTGGACCCATTCTTCTCCCATTCCAAGAGGGCGTGATCATGCTGCAAATCATTGACGGGTTTTCCCCATCAATGACCGGTGATTGTGCCATCCTCCTGCCACGTGCCTGCACCTACCTTCACTGAGGAGGTCTTGGAAGTGTAATGGCTGTGCTTCCTGCCCCAGAGCAGCCTGGGACAATACCTAGCTGTGCTACAGAAGGAAAAGGCTTGGCCATTGTGCTTCCTGGTTCCTGCAGGCAGCTGGTGCAGAGAGGAGCACTCCACCATGCACCTCTCCTGGGACAGCCACTTCTACCATCATCACTGGATGCCATCGGGGCAGAGGTAAGCTATGAAAAGGGCCTGAGTCTATGAAAGCTTATGGCACAAACTTCTTTGTTTCAGGTAGTCTCAAAGGTGCTACAAGATCATTTTATATACTGATATGACTAACAGTTACTTCTTTGACTACTGTCAGGGAGTTCTTTCCACTGCTAACTGAAATCTACCTTCCTGTAACATAAAACCACTAAATCTGGTCCTACCTCCAAGGTAACAGAAGCAAATTTGCACCCCATTGCCTATGACAGCCCTTCTGATATATAAACAGTGCATTCCTGTCATCCCCTCAGTCTTCTCTTCACCAGGCCAAACATGCCCAACTCCTCCAATCTTTCCTCATACATTTTGTTCTCCATATCTCATATCATCCCGGTTGCCATTCTCTAAACTAGTTGGACCTTGAATAGGATTCTTGAAAGTGACATTCAGATTTTCCCAGACCCCGGTGGATTTTTTAAAAAGAAATTTTAACAGTACAGGCAAACGCAAGAACAATTATTTTCTTTCCAACTGTCAACACAACCAGTAAAAGTCTTCTTGAGGGTAAGATTCATTCCCTAAACCCAACTTAGGCCCTTTCCACATGATGTCACTGTCTTGTTTCTGCCACAGGATGACAGCGGTTTGCAGGTCGCCCTTCCACATGATGTCATTCTTGTCCTACTGCCATCCTGTTGTGGAGCATCGTGCTCGTGCAGTTTTTGCAAAACTGCAATCGCACAGCACTCCCGTCACTTCTGGCCATGCGGAAGCTACAGAAGCACATTGGCGATGCTTCCTTATGTAGTGCAGCAATGCAAAAAGCCCAGCTGCACTACGGAAGGAAGACATGGTGCCATTGCATTCTCTTCTGCATGGACCAAGTGGGTGAAGAGGGGAGTGTTGCTGATGCACTCCCTTCTGGACCCGGGACTGCAGCTAGACGATGTGGAAGAGCGTTGTCGTGAGGAAATGGCCTTAGTCCCACTGAAGAAAGGCTTTGAGTAGGCTAAGTTTTGCCTTACCATTCTGTAATAAATTCAACAGATCTATTCAAGCTGGGACTAGCAGCTGGATTTAGACCCCCCAAAGTGACTTTTCTAAGCTCTGCATACAGGCTGGTTAGATAGGTTAGTTAGGTTTAACAGATATGGAATAGCCCTTTGATTATTTTGCCAAAAAGCAGTTATTTTTGTTTTTCTTCCCCTTCTACCAATTATTTAGTTATAAATAGAAAGAGCACTAGACTGCTAATAAGGGCAGACATGTGCTAATGCTATACACGATCTGACATGAAGGGTAACACAGATGGGGAACAAACTTAAATCTAACATCTAACAAACATCAAATCTAATTCAGAGAAATATGATTTGATCATATCTGCTATGATTAATCAGACTTCTGTCCTTATGGCCTTTTGAAATTTTTATTATGGGATTTGTCTCTATTTGGTTGTTACAAAATTTACATCATTAAATGCAAAGACTTTGTTAGTTTTATATTTTATTGTACCACCTAATAAGAGTTTTACCTCTTTGTTCTAACTCTTAGAGCAAATTCCAATAAGAAAGAAGTAATAGACTACTAGCAGTGCAATCATATAATACCTACTCATCCTACAATACCTAATATCTTATAATACTTCCATTGAATTCAATTGGAATTATTCCCATGGTTTTAAGTTTGTGAAGATCTGAGTCTTTTTCCCACTTTAGCATCACAAATGCAAGCTTCTATGCTCAAATCCAGCAATCCTATGTGAACATATGGGATAAAATTGTGATCTAAAGTATCTGTTTGAATACAGTGGAATGATTTACTGTGAGTCAGCCTCCCTTTGCGTTTGCTGAACTCTCTCCTGTGCTGAACTGAATGGAGAAACCCTTGAAGTCATACCTATGTTATGCTTAACAGGGATTCTGGGAGCTGTTACCCCAGAATGCAACTCTTTCAAGCTCATTGTTAGTGTATGTTCTACAGTTTCAAGGAAGTATACTCATTCATTGCTTGGTTCACTGAAAAAGAGCGTGGAAGAAAAGTGTAGCTTCCAGACCTTGAGTGTCTCTCCTACACATCAAAATACTTGACTCTTTATAAAGACCTTCTGGTGATAGTCTTTGCTTACAAACCATGTGAGCACCAGTCTGCAGGCGTGGGTGGAAACATAACAGATATTAATGAGTCTGATGTGAGGTCTTATAATAACATTTTAGGCTGGTGAAACCATATCCTGTTCCTTTATGTAATTTTGTAATCTAATTTGCGTAGCTCACTAAATGAGATGTTATGGATAATATTGCTCATGTTGAGCTCAAAGTGATCTTGAAACGTGTGGATTGAATGCCATTTGGGAAAAGGGAAAGGCCCTCGTCTGAGTACAGCCATAGATTTAGGGAGGTATCAAACAGGTAGTTTGTTTAAACTAGCTATTTAGCAGCCAGCTGCTCTGACACAGAGGCAGATGGTACCTGAGAAATAAGAGCAATTCAAGATTCAACTTGTGCTATGCCTTCTGCAGTTTATTTCTGAGCTTTCATTTAGAACATCTGTGAATGTCCAGGCTCAAGAGCGTCACTGTTAAACACTTTCCTGGGGGCGGGAGGAGAGCATCTGAAGAGCTAAACAATGAGCACAGAACCACTGCTAACATTTCGTGCTCTTATTATTTTACTTCTTGTTTTGAGAAGGGAGATACAGGCTTGCTTGCAGGTACTACCTGACAGTACGTTGAGGGTGGGGTCTGTATACTCAATCATATGAAGGTGACATTGTTTATCTCTTGTACAGGGTCACACTGTCCCTTTTAATCCTCACTGACACATTTCCGAGTTATTACAGAAAACTCAATCAATGTGTTCATGTGAGAAGTGTCTTCAGCAGCGCTGCATGGTGACAGCAAGAACAAAGAGGAATTTAACCTCAGAGCACAATTTGTATTTTGTGTTTAAAGTGAGAATTTGCTTTTCTTAATACTCGTAATAGAATAAGGGGCATTTCAACCTGACCTAGAGAACATGTTTCTGCATCCTTGCCAAATTGCTGCATAATTTAAATTTGTTACTGAGCAGCCACCTTATTCTGAAATACACCTACCAAATGATATTGTGACCCACAGGTCAAAGCAATTAAATGTTTATGCAAGTTACATTTAGAGTTCAGCTCATTCAAAATAAGAACTTAAATCATGTTATGGTGACAAAGTGTACAAACAGAACTTCATGGATCCTGACCCTCATGGTCTTAAGAGCAAGTTTATTTTAATTTCTAAACCTGCTGTTGGAATTTCTCTCTGTCATGACTAAATTCTTTTATTTGATCTTAAATCAGTCCCACTGTGAGTGCCACAGGGAGTTCAAGGAGGAAATTCACTTACAGAAATTAAGACTCTACCTTCCAGTGTTATCAAATAGATTTATTATATTAAAACATAGAAGGTCTCTCAGATTGATCCTATACTGTTACCTTGATTCAGTGGAATCATCCTAATGTGCAGAATCAGGAAGAACTGAGGTCTTCATACTTTATCATGTGCTTAAAAATAGAAGATGGGGGTGTTTGAAGGAGGGTAAATAAACAGGGTTCTATTATTATAAGTGAAAGAAAAGGGTGTTCTGTTCTTGTCCCATAGCCTGTGGGATAAGAGAGCAAAGAGGAAATAATGTAGCTGAAGGGATGCTGAAAGGAATTGAATAGGCTGTATTTCAATAGGAGAAAGGAACAGGGCTGAAAGAAGAAGGAGACATGCTAAGAAGCAGAGGGTAGAATTTATTGATTATTATTGGCAGGTCCAAGGTATGTTCTGGATTGAGGCAAAGTGCAAGATAATCTCACTATTCCATTCCACGAGCAGGGCCCATTCACACTACTGAATTCTAGCACTACTATTCCACTTTATCTGCCATGGTTCCATTCTGTGGAATCCTGGGACTGGTAGTCTGGTGAGACACTAAAGTGTTCTGGCTGAGAATTCTAAAGGCACCTTCCTAAACCGTCAACATCAGGATTTCCCAGGATGGAATCATGGCAGTTATAATGGAATAATAGCACTATATTTCTGTGGTGTGAATGGGCTCTTGATTGGCACTTGAAGCTTATTTCAGTACAGCACCTGAAGAATGGAAGCTATTATAGGAAGGCTAACACAAGCCACACAACACACACTCTGCCTAACAGTGTGGCTGACCATGATGTTTAGAATTATTTTTTAGGATGTGTGTGTGTGTGTGTGTGTGTGTATGTGTGTGTTGGGTGCATATGGGCATGTGCACATGCCTTCAAGTTGCCTGTCAACTTGTGGTGATCCCACAAATTTCATAGGGTTTGCTTAGACAAGAAGAACTCAGAGGTAATTTTCACAGTTCATTCCTCTGAAATATACCCTACAGCACTTGATATTTCTTGGTGGTCTCTGAGCTTAGGTTCCAAGATAAGGTGAGACCTGGTGCCTTTAGGCCCTTCAGGACTTTTATCTTGGCGTAAATCATAGATCAGATCTATGCTTTGATAATGCTGTTGTTATCAGAATAGCAAAGGGTCAAATGAGTGAATGAATATCTGCATGCCTCTGTCTTGTTGATTCTCAGTTGTGAAATGTTAGAGTTAATTTGAAGTTTAAACTTCTTGGTTTATCTTATATTGGTATACCCTTGTATAAAAGGTCTGTTGCTGTTGCAAATGCTATTACATTTGACAATTGTATTGATAAAAGGCAGATGTGAAGAGCCAATGCGGTGAAGAGGTTTGAGTGTTGGGCTACAGCTCTGGAGACCAGGGCTAGAATGACTGCTCCGCCATGGAAACTCACTAGAAGTGTGGCCGAGAAGTCAGAAATGACTTGAAGACACACAACAACATGGTGGGTGTTAATTAAACAAATTTAAAGCAGGGGTAGTCAAAGCATGGAGTTAATAATTCTCCCTAAGGCATGGACGGGCAACCTGTGGTGATTCACTAGAGGTTTGGGGACTTCAACACTCAGAAGCCCATTCAGCATAACCAGTGGTGAGGGATGATGGATCTTGCAGTCCAAGAACACATTCCTCATCTAGCCTTTGGGAAATATGATCAGGTGCCAGGTAAGACACGGGGCTTTTTCCCTGATACATTTGACTTCTCACACTTGCAACATTTAATTTTTTTGGCAGAATGTGGGTTGTGAAGCCACTCAGATGCACCCTATTCAGCCAATACAAGCAAAGATAAACTGAAAACTTTTTTCCTATATCTATTTGGTTGAGTATATAGGTGACTAGTTGGAGGATCAGTGATGTAACTTATCTCTCATTCTTCTCTCATTCTTCCTCCCTACAGGATAAATATTTCTTCAAATACGCCACTAATTTACTTGTTTTTTAATTTTTAATTTGCCTTTATTTAAGAAAAAAGGCACTGAAGGCTATGGAGACTTAGTTTTTATGTGTCTGCATCATTCATTTTCTATACTAGTTTTTTTTCAGCTGTGAATGGGAGCAGGACTAGCTGGGACAGAGATACATGAAGTGTATCACTCAAAATGTTCATTGGCTTTGGCAGAGCGTGCATTTTGAAGTGACCAGGGTCGACTGCTTATATTTATAGCCTAATATTCTCTACTCTGCCAATGACTCTCCAGGGATGAAAGTAAAGGACTTACCTATCACCTGCTACATGAATCTTTTCCTAACTGAGATTGAACCCAGAACTTTGTAGATGCAATGCATATGTTTTACAAGTGAGCTATGGCTCCTCTTAAGAGATATATGGACAGTGATTATAAAGCAACCCCTATGGGTTACTGTGATAATTATACAAAGGCAAACATCCCTCACATATATTATATACCATAGGTACATGTGGCATTCCTATAATGTAATTACTATGTTCTGTGAAGCAATCCTTAGTTATACTTAATGTGTGTAATAACACCTGATTTGAGTTTTAAAGTTTGTTATGCCAAAGTCTAGGAACTTTGTTAAGTATGGGAAATTGTAAAAACAAACAGTTTATATTTCAATAAATGTCTGAATGTTCTTAGTTTATATTTTTTTCTTCCCTTTTATGACTTGTTCACTTATTTAAGGCATGAACATATAATATTGAAATAAAAGAACAAGGAATCCCACAAAATGATATAATAGGCAAAGTGTAACAGTAAACATATCTGAAACAGACACATCAAAATCACTGGGATTTAAATTAGATGTTACTAAAGAGTCTTATTAATTTTAATGGTTTATTTTGGGTAGCACTAACATTAGCTTAGCCTATTGTATTCCTAAATCTGATCATAGTATTCACAGACATAGCTGTATGCAGAAATTTCTCTCCTTACTCTTTTAAAAATGCAAGTTGCTTAAGGTGTCATCTGAGCATCAGTCAACTCAGTGACACCCATTTACAGAACATCATGGTTGTGAATACATTAGCAGTTTGTTTAAGAAATGTCACTTTGCCTGGACTGAATAAATATACAAAAAACTTGGGGCTAAAATTTGGGGAATGGATTGTGGTTCTATCCAATAACCTAAAGAAACTAATCCTCATAGAACTAAAATTCCCTTGGTAGGGAATTTCAGCCTAGTTTGGGAACAGCCACTGAGAAAATCGCTTCTCATAGGCTTTGTTCCGAAGAAGTGGGCCAAAGAGAAGAACCTCTTGGAAAGATCTTACATCTCAGGGGGGCTCATACACATGAACAAATTCCCTCATGTAGGATTCCATAGGTCATAACTAGCACTTTGAATTAGACCTAGGAACAGCCTGATAGCCAGTGAAGCTGCCATAACAAGGGAATCATGAGGCCCAATGCCATTCTTTCTTTTTTTGTCACATTTTGCCCTACATTCTTATGACTGGGTAATGACCAGTTTTCCCTACAGGACATATAGGCATTCAGGATCAGAGACTGGCTTCTTAGTTAAATATTGGCCTGGGTTAACCTCCATGTTCAAAAAGAGAAATGTGACTGGACAATCCAAACCTATGAATCTGAGACTGACTTTTGTAGCAGAATGTATTTTACTGTTTTGCCTGGCTGCACTTGTCATGTTCACCATGTATAAAGAAGCTGTGAGAAATCGTAGCAGCATTTCAAAATTCATTTCTTTTCTGGATGGATTAAAAAAAAAAGAA
The DNA here is from genome assembly GCA_948474755.1 of Ctenosaura bakeri. Classification (NCBI taxonomy): domain Eukaryota; kingdom Metazoa; phylum Chordata; class Lepidosauria; order Squamata; family Iguanidae; genus Ctenosaura; species Ctenosaura bakeri. Next base: position 24,444 of record CAOLHI010005342.1, read on the forward strand.
AGAAAAAGAAACCCAGATAACTGGAGGCAGACAGATAGGCCTCTTAAAACTTAATTTAATTAATAATCACTGTGGGTATTTTGTGGCTTAGTTTCAAAATGAAGGAGGTGCAGCTGCAGTAATGATTTGTGCCCCTGGCATGGATCAGGGCAGTTTGATCCTCCCACCTGAGGTACTGAAGCCACAGAGGCTTAAATCAATCAAGCAGCTGTGCTGACAACATGAGATGCTCAACTATAATTCTGGAAAGATTCGATGTGCAGAAGAACTGTTTCAAATCTCATTGTGTGAGAGAAAGGAGATTTTAGGGCCTTGAGAAAGACAGGGTAAGGGGGAGAGTAAGATTCTCAACAAGATTCAGTGGCCTGATAGTGAATGTAATCAAGACTAAATTGTTTTTAGAAACAGCTTATTCTAAGTCCTATTGTTAGTGTGTGTGCATGTACCTTCAAGTCAACTTATGGTGACCCCATTAATTTCATAGGGTTTTCTTAGCTGAGGAATACTCAGAGGTGGTTTTGCCAGTTTCTTCCTCTGAAATATAGTCTACAGGATCTGGTATTTCTTGGTAGTCTCCCATCCAATTACTAACTAGAACTGACCTTTCTTAGGCCCTTTTTGCATGCTTTTTTTTTTGCGCGAGCGCCCCTTGAGCATCACGTGAGTGGGAGCGTTGGTCCATATGACGCACTCCCACTCGCACGATACTCACGAGGCTAAAGTGGGGCGCGCGCTCATTTTTTGATTTTTGGCTTTAAGCCGAAAATACTGCACGCTTGCGCAATGCTCGCGGTGCCCTCGCGCACTTACCTGTGTGCGGTGTGTCGGCAAGCCAGCCCGGTTGCGCTTCCTCCCCCCAGCGCATCCTACAGCTCCCAGACTGTGCTGCTGAAGGAAGGGGCAGGGCGCTAGTGCGACGGCGGTGCTACAAGGAAGCCGATGCGGGAGGCAAAAAGGGTTGTCGTGAGCAGCTTGCATGAGTGGCTGCTCGTGCGAGCGCCGCTCCCCACTGCCACGACGAGGTAAGGTGCGAAAAGGGCCTTAGCTTCCAAGATTAGGTAAGGTCTGGTGCCTTTAGCCTGTTTATTATGTCTGATTACTTTAAACAGTGCAAAAATATTGTCACTAATACTGATCATTCTCTTCTTTCTTTCTTTCTTTCTTTCTTTCTTTCTTTCTTTCTTTCTTTCTTTCTTTCTTTCTTTTTTGAGGATGTATAATTTTGGCACCCATGTATAGAACTCAGATCTCTTTTATAACATCAGTCACTGAGTAGGTGTGCCCATATACCCTCAAAGTACCAGATCTTGTCTGATATTGGAAGGAAAGCAGAGTTAGGCCTAGTTAGTATTTGGATGGGGGACTGCCAAGAAATATCAAGTCCTATAGGCAATATTGCAGAGGAGAGCAATGGCAAACTACTTCTGATTATTCCCTGCCTAAGAAAACTGTATGATAATTGATGGGAAGTCAATAGGGTACTTGAACGTGCACTCATGTGCACACCCGCACACACATATTGAGCAGGTAGTTGCAGTCGGAAGATGAGAGATAAAAGTGCTTCTAAGTAATGATCATATGTCATCTGCAAATGCGAAGAAATTGCTGACTTGCATCGTACCTCTATGGGAGGCTCATATTGATAATCCTACTTGTATCATCAAAACCAGCCAAACCACAGGGATCTTTCAATAGGAGGAAGCCACAGCAATGATGTGAATGGTGAACAGCAGTGATTGCAGCAAAATAAAACTCAAGAGACATAAGTATTTGGTGAGATCTGAGCTGACTTTAAATGGGCTTGTTCTTTGAGTTAATACTAAGGCACCCTAATTAGAATCCGTCAATACCTTGATAGTTTTTGTTGAACTTGTTGGTTTTTGACTTTTCACCAGTTTCCAGTCCTGTTTCATAGGATTAGAAACAAAGTGCATTGCACATCCAAGGAAGAGGATTGCATTAGCCATGTTCCTTACCCCCACCTCCTTATTGCTCCTGTAGTCTGCTACTATCCATAAAGGTTCCCCGCTTACTTTGGAACCCCAGAAAATCAAGATTTAAAGTGTGTACAGACCTTTCAGAGTTATCAGAGGCTATTCAATTCAGAAAACTATTTGTCATTTGTGTAGTGTCCTGCACTTCCTTATATGTTTAATAATGCCTGAAATTTACACCCTGTTTTGTAATGACTAAAGGGTTTTATGTCTGCCAATATTCATGTGTAGCAATACATTACAGAAAGATATGTTTTGTCTTTCACTTACAATAGATCACAGTCATTGTGATTACCCTGTCAATTATTGTATAATTATTTATTTAAATTTGGTTAAGCTGTGCTTTAACTGCTAGGTTGACTTTTTGCTATATTTTTTTAATACACTTTTCTGAAGTACTTGTGAGCGGCTTTGAACATATCATATATTACTAGAGAAAATGGAGGTAAATAAACTTATGGTGATGATGATGGTTGTGGTGGTGATGATGTGGGTTTTAATCCTGAATGAAACCCTTCAACAGCAAACATATGCAAATATTTAGTGGCCCATCAACCATAACAAAGAAAGTAGTCATTACAGGACCAATAATTCCATGGACTGCTGATCTTCAAGCATTTTAGGCCTAGAATTAATTATAATATTCAGAAATTTGGCAACATTTGGCAACAAGAGTGTTTCTACTCCAAAGAGTTACATCAGATCTATCAGGGAATAATTCCAGAACAGGTAGAGCAACAATCTGCCCTTTGCATTATTGGAAAATACTGAAGCACATGCATGTGCTGTAGTCTCAACAGCCCTTGAACTACATAGACAAAACCTTGGCCCATGGACTATATGTGGAAAACATCCTTTCACCATTACAGACAGCACAATATTGATCCTTGCTAAGGAAAATGCTGTCCTACACTTAGGCACTGACAAAGACTGCATTCATTACTGGTGGGAACATTTAATCTCAAAACTAGAAGACACAGGTTCGATTGACAGACATATTCTGTCTGCCAGCAACAAACACATCCAGGCCTATAGCTTGAGCTAAAAAGCTAGTCACTAAAGATAAGATGAAATGGTTCACATCATCTCTTTAGAACCAGCAAAGAAAGGAAAATAGAAGGGAAAAGGCAGAACAGACATACCTCTATTAATAAAACCTCTGACACAGAAGCTGAGTTTTACAATGTCTTTTATGCCTGTCCAGTTCCCACCACCACCACCACCACCACCTTGTCCTCTATCTATCTGGAAGTTTTAAAATCAACATTGGCAGTTACAAAACAGTGAAAGAGAAAAACAGACTTTTCTTGTTAGATTGCAGCTGCATGCCTGCAGGAAGCAATGCAATAAAGCTTGAGCTAGATTCTAGCTGATCCTACTGTGGCCATGTGTGCCTGCCTACAACGGGCAAGGTAAACAGCAGCTGCCTCCAGAATCTCTCACTGCACATGCATGAATAGCAAAACAGAGAGAAAAGGGGAAAGCAGATAAATCTGTCTCACCAGCTATACCTAGCAAGTTAGCAAAGCATAGATTTGTGTTGAACTGCTCTACTTTTTTGCAGTGTAGGAACCTAATGCTATTCTTTCCATGTTATTTCTGCCTTTGGTATCTAATTTTCTGTTAAAGAAGTCATGCTGAGAAACACATTTACTTAATGGAGGTATACCTGTACTTACAGCAGGCACTCATAAAACAAGACAACCATTCAGGTTGATGGTTGTAGCACTTCAGACAACTCTAAGAGAGCAACTTGCATTGGCTGCTATTAGAGTTGTATAAATTCCTCTACCCAGCCATCTCTCCTGAACTTCATTCTCATGCCCCCACCCCTCCCTCCTGAAGGGTGTGGGTCCTTTAAAGTGCAACATTCTGTTCTGAGTGATTCTCTTTGGGCCCCAAATTTGGACCCCACTTTGGGAGAAAGGCCAGATAGAAATCAAATAAATAAATAAACAAATGCAAGATTGTATACTGTTTGGGACAGGGGACCTGTGTTTCTTATGCTACTCTGAGAATTGCCGTGAAATATTACTGGTGGTGTTGCGTGAATTAATATCATCATACTCAATACTCATGTTTTCTGTTGTGTGATAACCTGCGCTAGATTTTGCTCCACAAACTTTAAATATCCATGTTGTGTATCTAATGAAAGGTTACTGATCCTTAACATGCCACCGTCTGTCCTGTTAAATCCTCCAAAGCTAGGAACATAGACAATGGCTTTATACTAAGTCAGACAACTGGCCCACCTAGCCCCAACATTGTCAACTCTGATTGGCGGCAATGGGATGTCAGGTAGGTTCTATCCCTAGACATACTTGGAGAGCCTTGGTATTCCCTTGTGGTCTCCCATCCAAATATTATACCATCCTAAACCTGCTGAAGCTTTCGGAATCAGACATGATTGACAGGGAGGTATGGTTATATAGTGATACAGCCATCACTGCAGGATAACTTTCTTGAATTTCAGGAAATTAGTATCATTGGTAGTCTTTCTTCTCAATTTGATTTTGTTATTCTAATATCTATCAAACTTTAATGAAAAAGCATCTGGATTTTTATAATGTTAGGCTTGCTGTATCTCAGACCCTGGCCCTGAGTTTCCAGTTTTTGTAGATCTCACCAGGTGGGATGCAAAGATACAAATTCTCCAGTTTCAGTGGACTTTCCTCCAAACAAGATGGAAGGCCTGTGTGCACACCTCCTGCTCACCCAGTAAAGCAGGAGCTGGCTACTGCTGTTTTACTATTTGTGAAGGTTAATTGATTTGTTGCTGCACCTTGCAAAGGTTCCTTGGATGGAGGTCTATGTATTTATTTGGTCAGCTTCCTCCTTTCCTCCCATTCACATAGTGCTAGGGCACACTCAGCCTGGAAGTAAGTAAGTAAGGGGTAGAAAGAAGTAGGGAAGTATGCTCTAGAATAATCCCCCCATTTCACCTTGTATGGCAACAGCCTCTTTGCTAGGATTTCTTTCATGGTTTCCAAACAGGAAAACATATTTTCTCTGGGCGTGTCTTTGCCTGATCAACTGCAGTTGTTATTTAATACATAAAGTTTAACATCCCCAGGTCTCAGATTTTGGCCCAGAAAACTCAGAGCGTGAGATGATCCTGAACTGGAAAGCCTATATAAAATGCTGGTGTCAAAGTAATTCTCACAATTATTTTGCAAAACTGACTTGACCAGGTCACAATCTCATTGTATTAAACTGTACCTCACTTACCATTTTATTGCATTAAACTGTGCCTCACATACCTACTACATACCACAATACCTTGTTCTTCATTCATCTTAAATCTTTTCATCTGTCTATTCATCTACATGGTAGATTCATGGTCTGTCCAAAAGGGATGCAATCCTTTGTTTAATTTGTTGTCACATAAAAGAAATAATAATTTCAGTAATTTTTCCCCTGGGGGGCCAGAGGGCAAGCCTTTCTGAGTGGTTTTGCATGACTCATACTTTAGGACTTTGCTGGGAAAAATGTGCTTGCACAAAAATAAGTATTGTTTCCAGAAAATATAATTCCTGGACATTGTTTTTTGAATAAAAATGAAGGGAAACAACTTGTGGCTTTTTCTGTGGAGAAATCCACATGTTTCTGCAAACTGCATATGTTTTATGCAATTTGTGTAAAAGTTACATAATTTGCATTAACACATGTTAATACATGTCAATATATGTTATTTCACTGCTGATCACTACTCGCATGCCTAGTGTTCACATGTCTTTCCCTTTCAAACATTACAATATTCATAGGTATAATTTATCATTTTTGTCAGAAGCACACAGCTGGCATAATATCCAAGAATCACCATTATCCCAATTTTTCCCCATCCTGAGAAATGTGGTGGTTGATTAAGTCCCTTTCTATTTCTTCTTTGGAATAAGTCCTGTGGAATGAACCAGTAGTTCATAGAATCAAGTGCTTTATAGTCATACTCAAAGGCTTCCTGATTCCCCTGTTGATATAAATTCTGCTGCTGTTCAAAATGGTTTATAGGATTAGCATTTTACGCATATAACACCTGCACCAACTTTGGTGTGTGAACAATGATTAAGGAAAGTCCTACACACAAAATGAATTTACTAGGAACCTCAGGCAAACTGCCTTTCTTTGATTACATTTTGATTACTGCTTTTCTCTGGGTTACACTGAGAAGTGCATTGAGTGAATTGCTCTTGCATGGAAATACCTTGCTACTTTTGATGATGTGCTCATAGCTATTCATAACCCCCCCCCACACACACACATGAAAGAACAGTCAAAAGGATTATGCGAAGGCAAAGTACATAGAGACAATAGCGCTTCATATGAGCCCAGTAGAAAACTCTAGAATCTTCTGACTATTGTTCAAAACTGGCACCTCTGGCTATCTCTGTAATCTGAAGGTTTGTTTACAGAAGTCTATCCAAAGGCAGCATCAGGAAGGAGCTAGCTAGCTGAATCTGAGTGGCCTAGGAAGTTGATTCACAGTTTGATTGGCCTTGTCACCTCAACCCAGCCACCAAATTGTAAGGCTATCCCCAGTTAGATACTGAGTAAGTGCTACAAGTGCAGGTTAAATGATTGCAAATATACGGTTTCATCAGCATATGAGTACACCTAGTTCCAAATATTGGCAAATTCTATTTACATATTCAATGGAAGTGGCAGACAGAAAGCAATAATGCAGAACCTCAAAGGCAAAATTCAGACGGGGGCTGGAAAATGATTCAACCAAAGGACTCCTGAGTCAAAAATATATTCTCAGAGACCAGTGGATGAGGATTAAGCATCAAACATTTGACTTTCTCAAACACTGCCTAAGCTAAGGTTGAGCACATTTGTCAAACTCAATGTCATTTTCACTCTTAGGTCTTTTCTGCTCTGATTCAGAATGTGATCCTTCTCCTATGCCCCTGCAGGGGAGTTTGAGTGTCCTTTTGCTCATAGTTTCCAATACTTCCTGGTATGCATTTCCAAATGTTTGCAATTTTCTAGTAACCAAAGGATGTTTGTATGCAGTTATCAAAAACTGTTTATATTTTTTTCAAACATAGCTTTTTTTTTCTTTGCGTGAAATCCATTTTAAAAAGTTTAGGAATATATGTAGTTTGTCTAGAAACTGATGACAATCTTCATTCCTTTCTGGGAATGAAAACAGAAACCCAGTGAATTGATGAGTAATTCTTGAACTCTATCTGGCATCTTAAAGAAAATATTTTCCAGAAAGAGACAAGGTGTGTGATACTAACGTATTAGACTTTTTAGGAATCTATCATGTTTTTATAATCTGTCAACTGGGAACAAGAAAGCTGAGATTATCTTTGACACTGGCAGAGCTTAATTGGATGGTGGAGGCCTGGAACAATAACAGCTGCTGAGAGGGTGATAGGTACAAACAGAGCTTTGCTGGAGTTCTTCCCCCACTGTTCCCTGTACCCAATTGATGACCAATTGATGTCAATGATCTGGCTGCTATTGCCCAGATGGGAAGAAACCATTGTGAAATCAGGTACTGAAAACTTCTTTGTTCAACAGTGCAAAATAGACCTATGCTTGCCTAACACTTGACTGTGCAAGCTTAAGTCACCATGAGGATTCCACCAGGTCTTTGTTACGGGGAGCACCAAAATAAAAACCATTCACCATATTGCATATAGTTTCCTGGAAAGTGTTGATCTGATATCAGGCAGCCCTGTCAGACCTATTTCAAAAGTGAAGGTTGCTTTGGGCCAAAACTATGATGACAGTTGGCTAGACTGAAATTGGATTTCTTAATAATAACTTCTAATTTTAACTTAATCTACCTGTGTGATACCTGTGTATATGCAGTTCATGTACCTGGCTCACTGGATAGCTTGCTGGCAGGTAACTTGGCCAGGATAGTGACTATGGCTTGTGAAGAATGGGATTTAACAATTTCTTTCCATTCTCCATGCTATTTGCTCCAGGGGGGAAATTTCCATTGGCACCAATACCAGATTCCCTGCTAGGATGAATTGCAGTTTGTAAGATATGTGAAGAAAGCATCAACTCAACATAGTCTCAATCCTGTTTCTATTGAAAAATAGACAAGTTAATTAAGCATATCTTAAAGATATAGCCCAGTTCTGTCCTAATTTTCCTTTCAAACTCTGAAACACAATCAGTTTTTTTCCTGAACAAAATAAACAAATAGAAAGCTATAGGTAAGAGAGAGAAAAAGATTAGCTTGTATTACCTTAAATTCTGTCTCAATGTTGGCTAGTCTTGCCAGTTCATTGCTTAGCTCTAAAGCAGTAAGAACAGGGTCTTCGCTAGAAAGAGACAAATAAGCGGCACTTGCTAATCCTTTGTAGGCATTCATTCTTGATCGAGAATGACTGAATGAGTCTTTCCTCTGCTTCTCAATGCATTCATTGCACTTACAGAAGTAGTCATGGGGCCTTTCTATCCGTGCCCCTTTCAGCAGCAGTATATGAACAATTTCATATTCCTGGCAATGAGCAGCAAGTATGATAGGAGTAATGTCATGGGAAAAGCGCGTTCCATCTTCATCGTAGGCATAAAAATCATCATCCCGTAGCTCTTGCTCAAGTGGGCTGAGTGTGAGACGTTGTCCTTGTGCAAAGGCCGGATGGTTCAATATTGCTTCCACAATACGCACATATCCCTTGCTGATGGCTAACAAGAGGGCATCTCCAACGCGAGCCAGATTCTCCTTCTTCAGAAGGAGTTCGGTGACTTCCAGATGTTCATTGCCCACCGCCAGCTGCAGGGCATTTTGTCCCATGTAATCGACACAGTTGAAGTTCAGTGTTTTGGATTCCTCCAGCATTTTCCGCACCACTGGGATGTTGCCATATTCTGCCGAATCCAAGAAGCGTTCTTCCTCGGCTGTCAGGCTGGTGCCTTTCTCATTGAACATGTAGGCTGGACCTCGGGTGGCCTGCCTCCTCCCTTTCTCCCGGAGGGTGGTGTGCCGTCGGTGCATGTTTGTGGAGCTGTGGTTTTCAAGCCTGAACAAAAATGAACAGGATATGGTGGATTTTGAAAGAACAGCCATTGCTTACCTTGGGCTTGCTCTGGACATGGTGAACACATTGATTTCCCATTGATTTCAATAAGAATTCAACAAAAAGAATTAGAGAAGGGGTCCTTGACCCTGTCTCTGAAATCTATGGGACTTAAATGTGAATAACTGTGTCTGGGTTGTATTCATTATTTGAAAATTAAGAAACTCTTTAAAAAAAAAAGCAGGACTTTCATTTCTTCACATTAGCGTTTTTCCCCAAAGATTTACATGATTCTTAAAATCTTGACTTGTCACAAATATTTGTTCTGATTCAAATGTCAGTTAATTTTTACACTGTCAATCTGAGTGAACAAACTATTCGTGTTAACATTCACTTTTCACAGTTGAATTGCTCTGTGACGGTTTGTTTAAAAATATCAGCCAGTATCCTATATGACCTGATACATTATGTAACTTTGCATTTACCTAGCTACGTCGACAAGAGGCTGAGAAATCCCTTTCCTAAACTGTGAAGATGTGCAATGGAGCACTGGCAAGAGCACCCTATGCTTATTAATATGCTGGTGTGTGTGTATTAAAGCCCAAATTCCATGGTCAGCATAATTAGAAAAGACATTTAAAAGGAAACTACTAATATAATGTTGCTCAAAGTGGCATGGCACACTTAAAATACTTTGTACAGCTCTGGTCACCTGGAATAAAGATATATTGCAGATCAGGAAAGGTGTGGAAGAGGGGCAACCAAAATGGTCTAGGGCTGAAACATTTCTTCTATGAGGGAAATTTGGAACATTTGGGGGAAAATATGAGCATGAAGGGATATAAGAGAATTGTGTAGAATTATACACTGTGTGGAATAACTTAAGTAGACAAGGAGACTTGTCCCTCTCACGCAAAACTAGAGCCTTAGATTATACAATCAAGCTGAATGATGGGATACTCAGCACAGATATTCACACAGCATGTAGTCAGCTTCTGTAATATGCTACCACATATTGCAGTGATGATGGCCACTACTTTGGGTGGCATTAAAAGTCATGCAAGATAATGCTATCAGTGGGATCAGATAATGTCATAGAAAATAAGGCTGTAAGTGTGGCTATATTAGAGGTATACCCACTGCTGGAAAACATGAAACCTCTATTGCACTCTTATGCAATTTTTGTACTTCTCATAGGCACATGGTTGCTTAGTGTGGGAACAGAATGTTAGAGCAGGTAAATCATTGGTCTGCTTGAACATGGCTCTTCTTTTGGGCTTATGCTAAGTCAAACTGAGGGAAATTAAGAAGCAGCCACTAAAAGATCCATCTTTTCTTATCTCTGGGATATAATTCTCTGAGATTCTACTTTTAAAAGAATTTTAAGTGTTTAGCATCATGGCACACTTAATTGCATAGAGATTTTGGAATCTGAGTTGAAATATAATGAAATCAAAAGTTGTGTCTGAGACACATTAGTAGATGCAGCCATTACAATGGGGTTCTGTGATTGTAGCTACTCCTGCTGATAGTACCCACCCAAACTAACCTCTTAAGCTAGGCAGCACTCCAAATGAAGGGTTTCCAAGGCACTGCAGATGGAGGTACTCTGATGACTACAGTGTTAACCAGCTATGTTGAGACAAGCAGTTGGAGAGAGACTTCATGGTCCTGCCGCAGCAGCTTCTCTCAGCAAGCTCCACACCTGGAAAGTGCTGCAGTCATTGTTTCCTGGCACCCCAATGTTCGACACATCAGAAATCCTCCAGCTGGGGTACTGCCTGCCAGAACAAGTAGTTTTGTTTTTCCTGGAGTCATGTTCAGTCATTGGCAACTGTAAATGTGAATCCCCAAAGTTATGAGATTGTAAGTCTGACTTATGATCTCATAAATATTGAACAGGATGCTAGCTAATATTTGTGTTTTGGATGACACCTTCAGTGACACACACAGTGGAATTCACCACAATAAATTGTGTGGTCAATAATTCAGTACTACTTGGAATAATTCCAGCAGCAATTAAATAGAAGGGCATAGATCAATAATTTATGACCACAGTCTTTTCCAAGTTCTCAGCAATTTTATAACATATTGTTTGAAAACTGGAAATGTAAGATTAATTTATAAGCCATGCCGCCTCTCTGAAGTCATTAATCTCCATAATAGATCCCTAAATTTGAGCTATATTCTCAGCAGAGAGCTAATGCCAACTTTTAATGCAAAAGGTCAGCTATTATACAGATTCCCTTGGTGAGGAATCCCTAGGGATATCTGATATTTCATATAAAATGCAAATGACTGTTCATTTGTTGTTAACTATGATTTAGAAGCTGAGAAGTCAGATTACACTCTAGTGAAATCTTAAGATTATAATGGGAATTTTCACGTCAGTTCTGTTACTAAGTGGAAATTGGAGTGAGTCCCCATTTTGGGGAAGGAGGTGTCAAGGGCATGACAGGGCTTTGGATCCTGCATTTCTCAGTTTATCTGTCAAGAGGGTATCTTGTTTTATTGCTGTTTTGTTGTTGTTTTTGTTGTGTGCCTTTAAATTGTTCCTGACTTATAGCTACCCTACATCTAATTTCTCAGTTGTACAGGTTACTTTTATCAGTTAAACAGTTGGTGAAACAAGAGCCAGCATGATATAATGGGATTAGTGTTAGATTAGGACTCTAACACTTGATCTTGAAACTTCTGGTTGGCCCTGAGCAAGTCACACCTGCCCATCCTCAGAGAAAGCAATGGTAATTGCCCTTTGAACAAATTTTGCCAAGAAAACCCCATGGAGAAATTAGATGCCTAGGTCCTGTTGGCTGACTATATGGTGCTGCTTCATTGGATGCTCAGGAAATAAGGAAGAAAGAACATAAACATATGCATAAAAGAGGAATGTTTCTCTAAAAAGTCAACACGTCTTAACCATTACCATTTGGGGAAACCCAAAGAATTAGGCTTCTCAGTAGGAGCTAGAACAGATCACAGTGGCATGCTCTGATTTTTTTAAAAAAATCTAAATCCCTTGCTTTTGAATTTATCCATAATTGGGGGCCTTGTGTGAACTTGAGAGGAATGTGAGTTTATTTGTTTATTGAATATGTATCTCATCTTTCTCCCAAACCTGGGACTCAGACATTTGCTCATATTCTCATAATCAACATTGATTTCAACTTTAAGCAGGGCAACAGAATCAAGGAGGCAATTTTAGTATAATAAAGCATAACATAATTATGTTTGCCATTAGTTAAAACTTCTGAGCAATATTTTTCAAAGCATACTGAAAGGACTGAAAGATGCAATTGAGATTGCTTCTGTAGGGACCCAACTCCCAGATCTGAAAGAAGAAGCAACCTATGCTTTTAGACATGCTTTTAATAACATATATATAGAAGCTACTATTCTAAAAGTTTATATTTCCTGCACCGTATAGTAATATTTTTTTAAAAAAGAAAAGCAACTTTTTTATTTACTTCCTCAAAGGTAACACATTTTGAATCAGATCCTTTTAAAACAGTAGCTCCCATTCTGCTCCCCTGCTTAAACAACCACTGCATATCAATATTCTGGTCTTATATTACTTATTATCATGGTTTTGACTGTATTCATCCCTAAACATGAAGAAATAATTGTATCCTTATTGAAGTGGCTGCTTTTCTTTCTCCTTGGGCATATGAATAATTTGATTAGACTTACTGATAATTTCCTACTCTCTGTGGGAGAAATCTATGTGGTTACTTGTCTATGATAAAAACAAAAACAAAACTTTTGCTTTTCCGAAGCCCTTGCTTTGTATTTCCTGCACCATTTAGTGGTAAAGAGATTATTTTAGGAAAGTTTGAAAGTTTTTGTTCTTCTTTTATACCAGTATATAATAAAATTCTCGCTGAAGGTAAATATTTAGGCCTAAATGTCTGACCCGCATACACTTACAAGCCTTTCTGATATGATGTAAGAACCACACATAGGATTCAATGACTGCAGTTGTAAAATACTATGCACATACTTAACAGAGGTAATTAAGGTTACCCTCTACAATAGAGACTTCCAGCTGTGAAAAGGAGTGGGTTGAAGCTGACTTTCATTCACCCTTCCCACTCTGCCTTGCCACCCAGAGCTATAGTGGGGAGGAACAGATCTCCCCCTCTCTCTCCCCCATTCCTCATACACGCACATACACAGACACAGACACACAAAACAGAGATGGGGATTGGGCTAGATGGCTCTTGCAGCCCCTTCGTACTCTATGAATCTGTGATTCTATGATCTGCTAAAATAGGTTGCAGTCTATGAAATCTTTAAATATTAGATTGTTAGTGTTTAAATTGTCACAGGATTCTTTATTGTTCTCAACTCCAACACTTCCAGGCAAGTGTTAGCCATCCATCCAACTGGAGAGTAACAGGGCAACCAGATCTGTCAGTAAGAAGGCATGAATATGATACAAGATTTCTGGTTTTCTTTTTAAATTCTTGCTCTTCTCTGTCTTGCTTCTGGGAACTAATCATATCTATAGCATCATGCATGAGTATGATGCATTCTTTTTAAAAGTCAAATTGGGACTTGATTGCACCTATCTTAACATTTTTGTTTAATGGTACTTTGCATTTAAATTACACTGTATTTGCATATTTTATGAAGGCTGCTGGTAATCAATCTCATCAGACAGAGCAATTAAGATAGGTTACTTTTCTAGGAATGGTGTATTGACATTTGATGGCACCAGGGAACAATGTTTTGATAAACAGTAAGCTCCCCAATCCTGCACTAGTCATGCTTTGCTGCTAGAATAATGAGATTGAGATTCTTACACATGTACGGATGTATGTACAGATGTATCTATGAGGTTTGTGATGTGACTTCACACAAGATTACACTCTGACTTTTTAGAAATATTTTCCTAAATTTGAGATAAGGAAGCTGCTGGGTATTCTTGGACTACAATGCCCATCATGCCTGACAACTGGCCATGCCAACTGGAGTGCACAAGAATTGGGTTCAAGCAGTATCTGGATAGCCACAAATTGCCCACTTTTGGCCCAAATCAAAGCCATTCAGGGCCCTATCATGCTATACTGTTATAGTGCTATTATTCCACTTTAACTGCCCTGGCTGCACCCTGTTGAATTCTGGGGTTTGTAGTTTAGTTTGGCAAGGCATTGGAGCTCTCTGACTGGGAATTCTTAATGCCTTTCCCTAAACTGCAAATCCCATGATTCCATGTAATATTGCCATGGCAGTTAAATAATAGTGCTATAATAGCATAGTGTGATAGGGCCCTCAGACGCAAGACATTCCTATTTAGACTTTCAGAAGCAAGATTATTTCTCACCTTGCAAAAAGAAGAACTTTTTCATTACAAAACTGGTCTCTCAAAGGAAAAAATCCATACAATCCCTCTGAGAGACATTTATATGATAACTTGAAAGGTGATATTTCACCTGAGGCCAGGAGTACATTTGTACATCTAGAACTTGTGCACCAACTGTGACCATACCTTGAGATGTCAGATCTGGCTAAGTTGTCACGTACCCTAATTGTATCCCATTTGGACTATCGTAATGCACTCTATGTGGGGCTGACTTTGGAAACTATTCAGAAACTTCAGCAAATTCAAAATGCTGTGTCTACACTGTTGACTAGAGCTGGTTACAGGGATCATGTGTCTCCTTCACTTCACTGGCTACCAGGCTGTTTCCAGACAGAATTCAAAGTGCTGCTTTTGATCTTTAAATCCCTACCCACCTTGGGTCCAGACTATCTGACGAAGCATATCTCCCTGTACATGTCAGCTTGAGTTTTAATCACTGCAGGGGAGGGGCTTTTTCTCAGTTCCATCATCTTCACAGGCACGTTTGGTGAGGACACAGGAACTCTCTTCCATGCGAACTCCAGTTGGCCTCTTCCCTGCTCCCTTTCCACTGGCAGGGGGAAACCTTTTCATTCAGTAAGGCCTTTGAGATTTAAATTTTGTAGTAGCTGTGTGTGTGAAGCAGTGTGCTGTGCTGTATTTCTTATCTTTTATTAGTAAGCATGTTTAAATGTGTTTGAACTCTTTTTAACGATAGGGTGTTTTTTTAAAAAAACAATAATACTATTATCTAATTCTTTTTACAGTGTTTTAAAATCAGATTTTAACTTAATCTTGTTTTAAATTACTGTAAGCCACGTTGGAGCCTTGGGGCTGGCTACAGGGATCACCCCCCCCGCCCCCGCTGCAACAGCTCCACTGGCAGCCAGTCTGTTTCTGGCCACAATTCAAAGTGCTGGCGATGACCTTTAAGGTCCTAGATAGCTTGAAGGATTGTATTCTATCTTATGAACAAGCCTAGGCTTTGAGATTTGCTGGATCTCCTTCCCACCAATTTTACAGATGGATCTGATGGGAACACAGGGGAAGACTTTTCCAGTGGCTGCTCCCAGGCTCTGGAACTCCCTTCCCAGGGAAGTCAGACTAGCACCGTCCCTACCTTTTCTCTTTAAGCAAGTAAAGACACTGTTTGCTTGCTTTTGCTTGCTAGGCATTCAATATGTGGTTATGGCCCGGCTAATGAAAAGTGCTGGCTATTCTTAAGTATATAGCATCATCATCATTCCAGGAGAAAGGCTGGATATAACTTCAACAAATAAATAAATAAAGCTTCCATCAAGTTCCATTCTATTTTGGTACCATAGTTGTTGTAAGATGAAGCTGTGAGAAATGTCTTGTTTTCTGATAATATAGATTGGTCAATAGCTGAATATTCTTGCTTACTTAGTAGGAGTCCTCTTAATTAGTGGGAAATCTGATACCCTTTTATGCCATGTCATGCTTAAACGCATCTCAGATACTAAATACTGTCATCTTCCCAATTTCATTCAATGTTCCACTGTGTTTCAGAACAGTGAAAAACTCGTACACTCAGTACACATAAGAGGGCTGTCTTTTAAAGTTTGCAAAAATGAAAATTTGATTTTTATATCATCATCATCATCATCATCATCATCATCTCATAATAAAATGTATCATATACTTTTTCCAAAAAAAAAGGAGGCAACTTGAAGTACCCAACAACAAAGTTAAAAAACAATAAATATATATATATACTGTAGAAGTACACTTCCCTGCAAAAATGGCCACAGACGGCAACAGCTTCTATTGATTCAAATGACTGTGAATACCACACTGTTCTTCAGCAACAAGTCAGACAGCACTTTGTACTCTCTTCTGAGTCCTCAGGAACAGGTGGGTGATCAAAATAGTTCTTTGATACTTTTGTACTGTCATTTCCCTCCACCATACAATTTGCACAAATATGACAGAGCTTACAGCTATGTTAGAGTTGTGTTACAGTGTCAAAGATGATTTGCATTCTAGTAAATAGTTCTGCATGGAAGCAGCTCTAAGTGTTCCCTGGGTGGCTGTGACACCTAGAAGGAAAGGAAGAGCTCTTTTGGTCTTTTCAGTCTTCCAGGGTGTGCCTTCAATCATTCTATCACAGCACACCTCTGTTACTGCATGGCTATTAGAAAGGAGGTGAAGAGCAGGTCTGGAACCTATTGATTCTTCCACTGCATGTAATATGAAACAAACACATATATTGGGAGCTGGATCAAGGTCTCATATAAGAGAAAAGTGGAATTTAAAACACACACGCGCGCGCGCACACACACGCACACACACAGGGTCAGCATCCTAGTAAGTTCTGTGGAATATTTCCTTATATATATTCACGAAAAATACAGAACTAGATGTATTTTCCAAATATTCCAGTGTGGTGGACTTGCTTTGGATATGTAATGGGAAAACACCCTCCCCAACTGAGACTCCTCTTCCTCCTCCTCCCCATTCTTCTTATTTGTATCCTGCTTTTCTCCCAAAATTGAAACTCTAAGGGGCTTACAATTTGATAACACAGCTATGTTAAAAGAAAACCAGTAGGTTTTCTTGGTTGTCTCATCTCTATTAACTTTGAACAACTTCTATAGGGAATAACACAGTACTCACAAATTAATCTATGCCATTTCTATGATCAGCAGCCTCTTGAATGCATTTACCTCGTAATTCAGTCTTAGTCGATGCTAGCTGAAGAACACTCTCCAGCTGGTGTCTTCAAGTTATACCAAGAGTGATAGCCAACACATTCCTCATGAATATGTACTAAGCAAACTTTCTAGTCTACATAGAATCATAGAATCATAGAAATGTAGAGTTGGAAGAGACCACACAGGCCATCCAGTCCAACCCCCTGCCATGCAGGAACACCCTCAAAGCACTCCCGACAGATGGCCATCAAGCCTCTGCTTAAAAACCTCCAAGGAAGGAGACTCCTCATCATATCTTTCCATTCCTCATTCGCCCCACCACCACCGCCACCACCGACTTTACTACAAAGTCTTCAAAAGCACATGGTAGAAATTCACAATGTACTTTGAATCCATTGAAAATTTTTTGGACTACTATTGATTAATTGCTTTTCTCTGTGTTTTCATCTGTCTGGTGTATCTGAGTTATTATGTATCATTGAAGCATTCAGACATTTGCTGCAACTGACTTATTATCATTCCAAAAAGGATAAGTACAATTATAATATTTCCCAGAAGCAACAACATTCCTGTAGGCCTTCTTAATTTCCTCTGAATGGCCATGCAAGTATAGAAGTCCATACTTAAGGTGCTGTTAATATGAAAAGGGGTGTGTGCACAAATATCATGCTTAGGTCCCTCTAAAATAAGCAGTGGAATCAACTTAGCAATATGATGTGGCTTATGGGGTGACCTTGTGCCAGTCAATGCCCTACCTCACAGGATCCTTGTGAGAATAATGTTTGTTTGAAATTACCCATATCTTCATGTTTATATTCTATATTGACAGCCACATCCAGAGAAATATTATGCAAATAGTTCTTGAATAATTGCTCTAAACCCTCCTGCATTCATAATACTTTAAATCCTTCATTCTGGTTTCTTCAACTAGGACCTTTATTGGTTGTACGTCTATTTCATTTACATTGCCCCCACCCTTGCCTTTTGTTTTCTTTTGACAAGTGCAAAGAAGATCCAAACATTTAAAGAAACAGATCCCATTTGAGAATAAAGATTTGTGAAGGAATTCCAAGAGGAATTCTTCCAAGTATTGTTTCATTTTACTGTCATTTCTTATCAATCTCTTCAAAAGCTTTCAGTGCTTTGTTCTAAACTCCTGGACTCAAAATGGGGGGGGGTATGAAATTTGTCTATGATTGAAATTATGAAATATGAAATTTAAATTACTAGACAATACTGTGCTTCTAACTGTATGACTTTATTTGCTGCAAATGTAGAGTTTATACTTCTGAAACATGGAGACTAATGCAAAAATCCTTTTTATGTCCTTAAAAATAATCCATTCATTACACTAATATATTCATACATTCTAAAAATAATGTTGATGTGAACACAATAATGTTAACACAAGCTGAGGCCTGTCTGGAACTACCCTTTGGAGACAGGAAAAAAAATTATTTCTGTGTAATACCATCTTTTGTGTATGTCAGTTTTTAGAGTAATATATATATCACTCAAATCATGGTTATTCATACATTTTACTCAGATAGCAAGCACAGAAATGACATTTTTTCCAGTAGATGGCAGCATAATTTTGGCATTATAGCAGATTCTCTAAATATTCTAAATGTTAAGGAAAAAGAAATGACTATTCTGGAAATCACACCCTGAATTTTTTTTTTTTTAAAAAAAACCCTCTAGTAATCATTACTTTAATCAGATACTCTTTTCTAAAACTTGGAGGAAACAGCCGTAAAACAAACATTTATAGAACTGGGCTTTACAGTGGTTGTTAAGAAGAAAAGGGCTATAACTGCAGTTTTTTGTCTTCCTTAGTATGCTCAGAAAGATTTTATTTTAGAAGTAGAAGCCCATATAGAAGGAGCAGGGAAACTTCCAAACCTTGCTAAGTGGACTGTATTTTGCATCCAAAAGTCTCCTCAATCTGCACAAAGTTAGAATACCTTCATGCAGACAAAGAGATCACCAGATTCCTTTACGCACTCCCTTGAAAGACAGGCAAGCTGCATTTTGGGGGGGGAAAATTAGGAGCCAAATGACAGAGACTTTGGGGTGGGGTGGGGATAGGGTTGACTTTCAGATTGAAAAACAGCAAGGACAACAACAACACTGAGCACCCCCAGCTCTTATGCAAAAGCACCCCCCTCTCTCTCACACACACACGCACACACACACACACGCAGCTGTGAGGGAAAGAGTAGCTTACGTTTCTCAGAAAAGGCACGGGGTCCTTTGCCCTCTAGATGCCTGAAGTCCAAGGTTGAGCTGCCGGATCAGGGAACTCCATGCTTGCTGTCAGTCAGGTCGCTGGGTCTCTGTCCATGGTGCTGAAACCGTGGTTTCGCCTGGGCTGCGCTCTCCGTTCCCTTCAGAGGCAGAAACTGCGAGGCTGAGCGGCTCCGTCCCTCGTGCGCCAAGAGTACGCCGGGCGACGGATAAACTGCAACATGGTTATCACCTTTGCTTGGCGAGGGGCAATTTCCCAAGGAAGCGGAGGGAATTAATTTTGCGGGGCTGAGGCATGGTTTCCTTCCCTCCCTGCTCTGTTACTTGCTGCCTTGATAATGAGGTAGCTGAACCTCCCTCCCACCTTACTCTCGTGACCCATGCCTCCTCGGTCTGAGCATGGGAGTTGCAGTCTCCAGCCATCTACTCTGTGCTCAGCTACTACATGCAGCAATGTAAAAAACAGAAAAGGGGAGGAGGAGAGGAAGTTTTTTCCCCCATTCACTGTTTTCACGGATTGCAAGGGATGTAAGGAACCATGTCTGCTAAGATTCTCCAAAACATGAAAGGCAATCGCCTGGCAGGAAAGAGTATTTTGCAGCCATTGGCAACTTTATTGCATGCACGCTTCTCATACAAGTCACACCTAACATCTATCTTTCTTATCTGTCACCTTTCATAGCAATATTCTTTCCTTTGTTCTTTTTATTTTGCCCAATGGTATAGTTTAGCCTGCAAAGAAAGTCATCTCTAGCAATTTAACTCTATGGCTCTGAAGCAAAGCAATCTTAACAGAGATTATTACCCTCTGAAACCAGCAAAAAGCACATGGTCACAGTCGTGATTCACATGGTTGTGTAGAGTCTGTGATGTGGAACCATCTATATCAATCAGTCTAGTTCTTAAGCAATCTGAGGTGGACGAACAGCAGACTATTTTTCCCAAATGTGTCAGGGGCTGATACCATATTTGGGGCCACTGGCTTCAATTGCTCTTTTCCTTCCTGGAAACTCTCCAGGAACTGGTAGCTGATGACTCACGGATTAGCATCAACCAAGTTGAGCACCAAGTTGAGTAGGACTGATCTAAAAGACCACATACCTCAAAAGACACACTTTAGTCTCATCTGATTTTTCCCCAGCCATCCCTCTTTTTTCAGTTAAAGCCACTTGTCCACAGATTCCTGGTTTTTAATCTCCCTTATCTTATCAACCTGTTAAATAAGATTACAAGCCAGTTCCTCATTATCAGTAAACTGATTTAGGGAAGATGTAACCAATATCCTTTTTCAAGCTGTATTTGAATTCACACTACCAATCCTCCCAGACTTTAAGGGTTCCCTAGAATTTGGAGACAGAAACCTATAACAATAGCTATAGATAAAGAAAAGTTCTATATTTTTTTCTCTATTCAGTGCACCAAAACTAACACAAATAATTCCCTGCTTATATGTAATAATGTTGGACATATTTTCATATTTTTGGTGCTTGATTCTGCTAATGTCATGGAGTGAACCACATTTCTTTTTTGAAAAAAAGAAGACATTTTTACTTGAACAACATAACAGACAGCACATAATGAACTTCTATTTGTAACACAAAAGATACGTATTTCAAATTTCCTTCACAGAAATAATTGCTTAATAATATATTATAGCTTTCTCCAAAATGTTGCCCTTCTAATATAGTGAGATTACAACTACCTGTGGTCCTTAGATTGTCCATTGTATGGCATTTACTTGCTGTCTGCTGTGAAAAGTTCTTAAGGCAGCATACAAGTTGGTCAGGGATTGAAACAACATTTCACATAACTTAAAAAGGAGACACAATTGGTCCAATGTCAGTTCTGCATTTACTATTTCTTGAACAATTCCACAATCTTTCTACAGAATTAATGTGTTGTACTACTTAAAGTATTAGTGCTAACTTGGGAGGTCCATGTTCAAGTCCCCAGTCTCCCATGAAACTCACTAGGGCCATTTTATACTACTTTCTAATAATGTTGTGATTCCATTTTAATTGCTATGGGTGCATCCTTTAGAATCCTGGGATTTGTAATTTGGTCAGAGACACCAGAAGAATTCCATCGCTGAGGATTCTAAAGGACCCTCTCTAAACTACAAACCCAGGGTTGCACAGGGTAGGACCATGACAGCTTAAGTGGAACCATAGCACTGTCACTGTGTAAGATGAAAGGCACTTTAGTGATCTTGGGCCAGTCAGTGTCTCTAAGCCTGAAAGCATTGCTGTGAAGATAAAGTGCAGACATTTAAAGCCAGATACTTCATCTTGAGCTTATTGAAGGACAGTCAAAATATAAATGTAACAAATAGTTAATAATATTTCCAGACAACCAGGACATTACTAAAAGTAGCCCACATCTTGATAACAAGAATCATGGACCGACCCACATCTTGGAAACTAAATACATGGAGGACATACTAGATATAAGAAACTGTTCCTCCACACCTGCTAAGTAATAAGCTCCACTGGGAGAATTCAGACCAGAGGACATGGTGGGGGGCTAAGGAGAAGTAGGAATAAACTTTCTGGTCCCACTGCCTTCATTATTATCCCCACTACTTGTTTCCCCAACTGTCTACACATGGAGCTAAATGTCTATAGCAAGAGGACAGGTGAAGCTCCCTATGTGGATTAAGATCCTATTAGACCAGAGTTTAAAATTAAGTGAGAAGATATGAACAGAGAACTTGTAGAAGTTCTCCTCCAGTACATGGAAAGGTTCAGGAATAAGCTACAAGAATATAAAGGAAGGTCAGAGTTCAATGAATTCATTTCTGCTTTCTCCATTATGCATTTCTAATCACACGGAGGTCAAGTAGGCTCATTATTTGGGAGGGCATGAGAAGCTTTCCCCATATGTAGGAAGGAAGACCTCTATACAGTCCATATAATGATTGGATGAATTGATGTACCCACACAGTTTGATTTTTTTCATTTTTATTGGAATTTTCACATAGTATTCCTTACTGTGAAAATGTTCTGAAAAAAAGCATTTGGAATTTTCTCTAGGAATCATATTCAGTTTGTAGTAGAATTGTCTGAATGAAGTGCCAATTTTGTACAGAAGTCTATGTTTATATTGCGAGTTAGATGAGTTATAAACTACCAATCACCCTTCTGAAATGGGAGCACATATATTTTATTAAACTCATCAAAGTTAAAACTTACATGTCTCCAGCTCTGGTCTAGCCATCAATAGGTTGCTTGGACCTAACAAAATGTGAGAAGAGTTCTCCTCATGGAATGGATCTTGCTTATTTTCTCCTCCAGCTGCATCCCATGTACTTCTCCCCATTTTTTTTTTAAAAAAGAACTTCTTCAGAAGCTTGAGTGACTGATCAGAGCCTTAGGATGTGCCAGAGAGGCCTTAAGGCAGAATGAGAGACTGGTATAAATCAGGAGTGCCTTTTCTCTGGGTACTCTAAATGAATTCAAGTTTCCAGGGTGGGATGAATTATATCCAAGTGTATAAAAAGAACTGGCAGAAGTAATCTCAGAACCACTTGCAATCATCTTTGAGAATTCCTGGAGAACAGGGGAAATCCCAGTGGACTAGAGAAGAGCAATTGTTGTCACCATCCTGAATAAAGGTAAAAAGAGGACTCAAGCATTACCATCCAATCAACCTGACTTCAATGACAGGAAAGATTCTAGAGCAAGATATTAAATAGTCTATAAGCACTAAGAAAGGAATGCTGTGATTACTAAAAGTCACCATGGGTTTCTCAAAAACAAGTAATGTTGAACATATCTCCTCTCTCTCTCTCTTTCTCTCTCTCTCTCTCTCTCACACACACACACACAATTTTATGCAGTTACAAGTTTGGTAGATGAAAAGGATGCTGTGGATGTGGCATATATTGATTTTGGCAAGGTTCCTAATGATATTCTTGCAAACAAGCTAGTCAGATCTGGGCTACACAATGCTGCTGTTAGGTGGATTTGTGATTGGTTGACTGACCAAACTCAAATGGTGCTCACCAGTGGCTCCTCTTCATCCTGGAGAGAAATGACTAATGGGGTATCACAAAGTTCTGTCCTGGGCCCAGTGCTATTCAACATCTTTATCAATGACTTGGATGAGGGAATAGAGGACACACTTATCAAATTTTCAGATGGCCCCAATTTAGAGGGCTGGCTAATACCCCAGAGGAAAGAATCAGAATTCAAAATGATCTTAACAGACTAAATAGCTGGGCCTCAACTAATAAAATGAATTTCAGCAGGGAGAAATTAAGGTAGTACACTTTGGCAGAAAAAAATGAGATGCATAGATATAGGATGGTTGACATCTGGCTTGACCACAGTACATGTAAAAGAGATTTTGGAGTCTTAGTAAACCAGAAGCTGAACATGAGTCAACAGTGTGATGCAGCAGGTAAAAAAGCCAATACCATTATAGGTTGCATCTATAGGAGTATAGTGTTTAGGTTATGGGAAGTAATAGTATCACTCTACTCTGCTTTGGTCAGACTTTATCTGGAATACAGTGCAGTTCTGGGCACTACAATTCAAGAAGGATGTTGACAAGCTGTAACATGTCCAGAGGAGGGTGACTAAGATGGCAAAATGTCTGGAAACCATGCCCTGTGAGAAGTGGCTTAAGGAGCAGGATATGTTTAGCCTGAAGGAGAAAAGGTTAAGAGGTGACATGATAGCCATATTTAAATATTTCAAGAAATGCCATATGGAGGATGGAACAAGCTTGTTTTCTGCTGCTTCAGAGACTAAGACATGGAGCAATGAATTCAAACTATAGGAAAAGAGATTTCACCTAAACATCAGGAAGAACTTCCTGATGGTAAGAGCAGTTTGGCAGTGGAATATGCTGCCTCAGAGTGTGGTGGAGTCTCCTTCTTTGGAGGCTTTTAAAGAGAGGCTGGATGGCCATCTGTCAGGACTGCTTTGTATATTCTTGCATGGTAGTGCTTCATTGGACTTGAGCAATTATGCTTTCCTTATTTAAAAATTAAAAATACAAAAACTAATTCTAGATTTGAACACTCTATGAATATTAACTCAAGAGTTTTCCTTCTTTTGACAATAATTTCATTCAGTTCATCTATTTCTCCTTTAAATTTGTCTTTATCTATCTGACTTGATAGCATGGTTTAAAATACACACAAATAGTTGGAGTATACTGTGTGTCAATTGCCCCATCTCAACTGTATGATCACAGAGCTTACCCTGTGTTCCTACATCTTGCTTATTTTGTGCAACATTTTCTTGAAGTCTGCCTATACACTTCTTAAAGGGTTTTAAATAGTTAAGATGCTCAAACGAAAGGTGGCCCAGCAGATGTCCCATCAGCCTAACCAAAATAGCCAGTGCTGAGGAATGCTAGAAGCTACACTGCAAGAACACCCAGCGTGCTGCAGTTTACTCATCTATCCTGCAGGATTCTGGATTAGAATAATTTATACAACCATGGAGAGCTTCCTGTTTTGAAAGTGATTGTTGTTACTGGAGAGTTGTAGTAGGTAAGAGAGTGAGCTACAATGTTCTCAGTCAGATCTCAATCATCTAGCTCACAAACTCACCAAGTCATCTTAGACAAGCTATTGTTGCCTCAGCTTTCCAATCTGAACATTATTGTAAGGATTACCAAGACAGTGTGCATAATCTCCCTCGGACATCTCAGCTGCTCTCTGTTTCAGTTACTCAGTATTTCAGTTTCTCAACAGAAATATCTGCTTTTTCAGATATGAAATCTGTAGCTTTGAATTGTTCCACAGCACAAAGCAAATAACGGCAAGTTCCCCAGCAATAATTTTTAATATTATGAACAATAACATATTATTGTTAAAAATTATGAACACATATTTACCTTCACTGTGAACACTGGCAATTTCACAGCGATATATTCTAAAACATGGTTATTCCATTGTAAATATTTGGTTTAATCAGATATCTGTTTATTTAGTTTTTGTCTGATCAAATGTCTGTTCATTTGATCATTTGTTTGTAATGCCCACAGTAATATTTTCCCCCCCTTTCCCTTTTGTAATAGTGAATGCTTTTCTCTTTTTCATAAAAACAAACAAAAAAACAAACAAAACCAACCTAGCAATATTGCATGTGTTGCCAGATGGCCATTCTTTCTCTTGGGCATATATTAATTTAACTCCAATCTTTTTTTCTCATTTCCCTTCTGTGTCCTTTCCCTCCATTGCCTCTTCTCTTCTGATTTTATTCAACGTTTCCTACATTCTTTTCTATTACATTTCAAAAATCTCCCAAATTAATATGTCCCTTGCCAACTTATTCCCCCTCCCCTTTAGTATCTTCTTGAATTATACAATTAAAGAATGTAGGAAATATGTGGGATGTATTTGCAGCAGATTATCTGATTGCAACACTGGAATAACAAACCCATTATGGTAGTATAATGAATTCCAAGCATTTCTGTGGGTTCACTTTAACCATGATGAACACCAGAAACAACTCAAAGTTTTTTAAAAAATGATAACTAATTTACAGATAAATACATTGGCTTTGACCCAGAGTCCTCCTTCTTTGGATGAAACAGTCCTCTCTGACTACAGAACACTTTTGATCCAGCAGTCCTCTACAAATCATGGAACAGGAGAGGAAGTGTTTTTCACTCTTGCAATTTCCTATGTCCACACACACTTGTTTGGGGTGAGGTGGGGTTGTGAGGATCTCTAGAGCAGTGTGGGAGATGGCAGTGAGGCTGAGAGATGGGGCTATGTTCCAGTGGCAGAAGAACTTTGTGTGGGACTACTTTCAGGAGAAAAGTTGAGGTTAAACTACTTGCAACTGTTTGCCACTAAAACGAATGGGATTTAAGCTTGGTTCTGACCAAACTGTTCCATTGACTTCAATGGAATCTAATTTAATCAATCTGAATCCAACTCATCCTACTAGAGTTCTTTATTTATCACAGTATATAGGTGATAAACGTAATTTGTTTCTCCAGTATTCAGTATCGAGATCGATTTGAGGGAAAGTGCTCATATATTCTCCTTAAATTTCCTTGTGTTATCTTCATTACTTTTCAGTCCTTGTTCTTTTGTTACTTCTTCTTCCTCATTTCAGAGGAATGCAACAGAATATGACAATGATTAGCAAACTAAGTCATTATTGCATATTCATAAAGTCAATATTCAGAAGGTCGAAGAAACTGTTGACACCTTCCTAGATAACAAAACCAACATAAAAATGCAAGGTAATCACTTACGATACAGCACTCAGGGGAAAAAATAGCAAGGAAGATAGGACGCTGCCCATACCACGTTACAGCACTACTCCCAGTACTGCTTGTTCTGACCATGCAGATACACTCTCTGGGATCTCAGATGACAGTCTGTCACAGGCATATCTGGAACTGCTGGGGACCAGACCTGGAATCTTTTGCATGTGAAGTGTATGTTATACAGATGAAGTATATTCCTATGCCATTTGTGATATATGTCAACTGACATTTTGTGGACTGAAAATTTTGTTGTCAGCCATTTCTTTGGTGTATAAGGAAAGAATGAACCATCTAAAGTAAAGATTTCCCTAGATTTTAAACACTTATGTTTTTAAATCTCACCAGCAGTATGAAGCTGTATTGCCAAATTCTTGCCAGTTGCATTTCCTGGAATGCCTTTGGACTGATGCTGTATCATGTTACATTATGTCAAATTGAAGCCCCCAAGACCCAGATTTTTTAAAACAGTTTAACAAAACCCCAAAGGTTTGTAAACAAAGAGAGAAAAAATTGCCAAAGATCTAGAAAAATCCACCTGTATCAAAACTAATAAGCAACTTGAGATCTTGACTCCATTTCATATGTATTTTTAACTGTTCCTCCTCACAATAATGGTCTGGTAACATTTTATAAATTTGTGATAGCATGTGTTTTTCTTATTGGAAAGCCCCACCTCTCAAAACCAGTACTATAATCTGTAAACTCTTAATATTTCCAGATATACTTTTTGATTTTGAATGAATCATATGCGTAAAAAGGATACTGTAAAAACCAGTATGCTATAGTAGTTTGAGTGTTGGGCTAGGACACTGGGACACCAGGGTTCAAATCCCACTCAGTCATGGAAGCCCCCTGGGTGACCTTGGGCAAGTCACGCTCTCTCAGCCTCAGAAGAAGGCAAGGGCAAACCCACTGAACAAATCTTGCCAAGAAAACACTGTGATAGGTTTGCTTTAGGGTCATCATATGTTGGAAAACTCCTGAAGACACACAACAGCTATATCATAATCATAGCACATAGTACATTCTTCACTACACAATTACTCATGTGGTTTAATGAGGACAGAATTGTATCTATTCTGTGTTCCTCAACACCTACCAGCTAACATGGCTATCTTACTCTTCCTAATGGCATGGCCAAACCTGGGCCAGGGTACCAAACCTGCTCAAGATCTGAAACAGAACCTGGGGCCCTTTCCGCACAGCATTTACCATGCGAAAGGGTTCCTGGAGCATCGCGCGATTGTGAGGAGTGATCTGCACGATGCACTCACAATTGCGCTACACTCCAGGGGCCAGCAGGTGCTGATCGCACACCTTTACATTTTTGGCTGGAAGCTGAGGATGGTGTGCAATTATGCATTGCTCCTGGGCCCTGTGTGCACTTACCTGGCATGCGGAGCCTCTGGAGCCACGCTGGTCGTGCTTCCTGCCCCAGCACAGCCTGGGAAACTCCCAGGCTGCACTGCAGAAGGAAGAGGCGAGGCTCTCGCACCACCTGCTTAGGAGCAGGCAGCTCATGAGGAGCTGAAGCAGCAGGAATGCGAGAGCCTCTCCCTGCAGCCCAGCACTGGAGAAAAATAGGTGCGGAAAGGGCCTGGGTCTCTAGCTATAGGGATGTAAAGATACTTTTGTAGCCATGAAGGAAAAATACTCACTTTTTTTTTTTTTAGAATGGCTCTATTTTTTGGTAATAGCTAATGCATTTGAAATAGCTTTTACAAAAGGATAAGGGAGAGTCCTGTTTTGAAAGAAACTCTGACTAAGGAGTGAATAAAACAGCCATTAACCTCTTCCAGTACACCCAATATCTCTACTATCTAACTATCATAAACCCCTTTCCAGACCCATATCATTTCTGATCATTTGTTCTTACAGACCTGTTCTCTGTTGTCCAAGACAGCAGGACTGGAAACTGAAAGGAAATAAATTTTGCCTAAGCCTTAGAAGAAACTTCCTAACAAATTAAAAAGTAGAGAACAGTGGAACATACTGCTTCAAGAGTAGTGGTAGCTGGTGGCTCTGTTGTGAGTGGAACAATGAGTCTCCTCTAATTTTAGTACAAACTTAAAATGAGCTATCTAAAGTGCTGATATTTATTCCCTGAATAGATTCAACATCTTGGATAGTGCTTTTAAAGTTTGGAAAAAAACTTGGAGTGCATTCAGTGTGCTACTGACATTGGACTCATTGCTCAGAAGTGAGGGACTTTCTACCACTGAAGGAATTTAAGCAGACACTGGACACCCATCTGTCTATGATGCTGGGGTTTGCATCTTACTTTGACTGGCTTGCTGAGTTATATGATGTCCACAGTCCATTCCTACCCTAGAATTCTATAATTATATGCTTCTATGCCGGATGGTGTCCCTTTCTTCTGCAACCTATCATGGCCTAATCCAGTTGTTAATTCCAACTACAGTAACCCCATTAAATCATTTGGAACTTGGTAATGTAAAGGATTATGTAAGTTATGTTTGTTCATTGGTTCTACTCTACTTGGGACTAACAATTAGATTTAGACCAAAAGTGACACAGAGGTTATAGAAGTGTGAAGCCCACAGAAATATAAGGGCTCATAGGCTTTCTTAATTCTGGTCCTTTTAGTATGGAACTTTTGTTGATTACTTCCTGATTTTTAGAATGTGTGAAAAAATGTTTATTTTTAGGAAAAAAAACTTGGCTGCTGTTGCTCTGTTGAGTTTTGCAGGGAGGGATCTGTTCTTTTAACGGTTTTCAGAATTTGTTTTATTGTAATAAAAATGTGTTTGAGATTGTTTCGCTCATGGAAGGAAGTACAGAGACACTGCTGCAGTGATCTCAAGACTTAATGGGTAAGCGGGGAGGTGGAAACACTCTTGCTGCTCCTAATCACACAAAGTGCTAGAGAAATAAAACACTCATTCCATGCAACCACATGCTGATGCTGGAGGATTTGCCATTTGCAAATTGCTCCTACTTGGAATATAAAAAGTGGGTCAAGAGTTCCTTCTTACCAGCGTAAATACTGTTGTTTTGATTGAAGGAACCCATCTATGTAAACTTCACAAATGGGCAGAAAAATAATTAGCATCAAATGCTTTCTCTTTTTACTCCCTCAGCAGGTCAGCCTCTCAGGTTTTTGAGCACTTCAGTTTCCATTCTTATTGTTTTTGCCATCAGAAATACTGTCTTAGCAATAAAAAAGAAGAAAGGATTCTTGTGGCACTTTCAAGACTAATTTAGTATTTTGTGGACTCCAAACCTCATCTTTAGCTGCATGGAGTGAAGCCTCAGGAGGCAGAAGTTTATAAAATGTGTGTGTGTGTGTGCGTGTTTGTGCGCGTGTGCCTATGGGTGTCTCTGTGTGTATGTAATGTAACAGAAATGCAAAACATGCTGATATAGTTAGAGGTTGCCTGCAGAAGAAAGTGAAGTCATATCTCAAGATAGTCAAGAGACGGTTGTTCTTTTAGTGTGTTTTCACTTGTCCAGTAAATGTGAGTTCCTTGTCCAGAATTTTCTGAACTTTGATTCTAAGTAGTTCCTAAAGGAGAGTGCTTTTGTTGTTGCTGTGTGCTTTCAAATTGTTTCTGACTTATAGTTACCCACAGGCAAAGTTATGAACCCTGAGGTCCAGGTTCATAGCACAATGCTTAAACCACTACACCTGCTTGCGATGTCCATCCTATTTCTTCTGTGGGTTCCATCTGACGCTCCCTAGTTTCTGCTTCTGTTACTGTTATGGGTTACAGTATAGCACAGTACGGTACAGTATAATGTAAAAACTGGTTAGAATTGAGTGATAATATTTTACATGCAAACATAAATAAGCAGGTAAACACACATATGGTAGAGAAGAGTCTTTGTCTTGTGAATGTACTAGATCGACAACAGGTGCAGAAAGAAAAAACAGTGCAAACATTTGTCATAAAATAGATAAATACTGTCATAAAGCAGGTAAATGCCAGTCCAAGCATTGTCATAAAACAGGTAATGAAAAAAAGCACCTTAGTATGTGAAATGTTATAAGAGGTACAATTCAATATGGGCAAATTTACTTACATGGACCAACCACAAGTCCTTTTTAAGCTCCAGTGCTTTAGTGAGCTAAGAAGATATTATCTCTGTTCCAAGTACTGCTGATAGATGGGAATTTGTGAATGTGTGCTCATTTGAAAGGATTACAAGCTGTGAATAATACAGTTCTTATTGGAGCTGTTGCACACCTAAATACCAAACTCTCCCTCTTTATATTCACTTTGTTCTTCACCTTTGGGAATACCATATACTTTTAGATCACTGCTAAAGACACTTGAATGGCATCACAGAATGCAGGCCTATTCACAAATGACCTGAAACAATGCTCTTGCACTTTCAAGTCTCTCCTGGACCTTAAATACCTCAATGACATCTTTATCATCCCAACTCATGGAGAAAAATCACTTGCAAGAGACCATAAGAATTTCAATAACTTTTGACCCTACCATCTGGAGCAGTCTGCATAACAGAGTCACTTTCACATCATTGTTCAGCTGCATAACCAGATTAAAAAAATACCACATTATATTTGAATCCCACCAATCATTACACATACTATACTTCTCAGATCTGGGAATAAGGATTCAGTCTGCATTACGCTCCCCTTGAAGACATACGTTTGCAGGGGTTTTTTTTTGGGGGGGGTGTACTCCTGGATTCACCCCTAAGCCTTGAAGCTCAGGTTTCAGCAGTAACCAGGAGTACACTTCCACAGTTCAAGTTAGTGTACCAACTATGCCTGCTCCTGGATTAGTCAGATCTGGTCATGGTAAAACATGCTCTGGTTATATCCCAGTTGGATTACTGTAATGCACTCCCTGTAACCTCCGTTCAAAAGTGACCAGAAAGTTCACTTGTCCTGAAGGGTTGCAGCCAGATGGTTAACTGGGTTTGGCTACAGGAAGCATACAACTTCTTGGTTGCATCAGCTCCACAGTCTGCCTGTCTACTTCTGGAACCAAGTCAAAGTGCTGGTGCTACCCCTTAAAGCTCCATGTGGCTTGGGTGTAGGCTATTCAGAGGACCACATCTCCTTTTTTTAGCCCACCAAAGACCTAAGATCACTTGGAGAGGCTCTTCTCTCTGTCCCATCACCTGCTCAAACTCTTTTGGTAGGAGCAAGGGAGAACCTTCTTGGTGGCTGCTTCCAGTGAAGCCAGAACGGCCCCATCCTTGCTCTCTTTCTGTCAGCAAGTTAAGACGTTTTTAGGTCATTAGGTTTTTGGCAACTGATCGGCTTTTAATTCTGTGTGGTGCTGTTTTTAAAGTTTGTCTGTTATCTTTTAATGAATGTTGATGTTTTTAATGTTTAATGGTTTATTTTTATTAATTGTTTAATTGTTTTTTAAATTTTTTATATTTATACTTCCATAGAAGCTTCTGTATAATTGTAATTGGCCTTGTTTTTAAATATGTTAGCTGCCTTGAATTTCATAACTGAGAGAAAGGCAGGATATAAATGTATAAAATTAGATTAAGAACAACAGATAGAGTTAATAACCTTTGCATGTCTATACTTAATTAGACCATGTGCTTAACTGTACACAAGTATTTGCAAGTAAAGCAAATTATAAATTTTTGCAAAGAAAACTAAACACATTTCTTTTCTCTGCTAGAGTCTGTTTGGGTGGGTGAGCATGGGACTGGTTGTTCAGTTTCTGCTTTGCAAATTTGATTACTCTGATCATGAGATCCACTAATACCTGTCATATTTTTTAATATCTGTTTCTGCTGTGAAAACATCACAGAATCAATTGTCTACAGCCAAGCACTTTGGTATAAAAGCATCTGCTTGGATCCATAAGATGAAGATTCTAAACGCATGGACTTAAAGCAGGCGTTTCTCAGACTGCAGGACTCACCACTGAGATTTTCAACTGACAAGGAGATACTCATTAAAGTATTGTGAAATATGAGACTTGTGAAATACTGGTACCCAGAGACAGCCTCTTACAGACAGACCCAAAACAGAAAATAACAGAACATCACTAGTGGTTACCTAGAGCTTCCAACTGGGGTCACTCAAACATATCATCAAGAAGTTGCATCCAATTCTGAACAATAATCACAGGCTTTGGAAGGCAGACCTATGCTTGCTTGCTTACAAGCAGCCACTCAATAATTCCTCGCATACTGTTAGCTATACAACATTGGATAAAAATATAAGGATAAGACTTTGGCCCTTTTTGCACGGCATTTTCCAGGCAAAAGAGGGCCTGGAGTGTCGCATGATTGTGAGGAGCGATCTGCACAACGCACTCACAAACGCACAATGCTCTAGGGGCCAGCAGGCACCGATGGTGCACCTTTTCATTTTCGACTGGAAGCCGAAAATGCTGCATTGCTCCCGGGACCTGCGTGCACTTACCTGGCATGCAGAGCCTCCGGAGCTGCACCGGTCACACTTCCTGCCCCAGTGCAGCCTGGGAAGGTCCCAGGCTGCACTGCAGAAGGAAGAGGCGGGGCTCTCATGTGAGCAGGCAGCTTGTGTGGAGCTGAAGGACCTCAGACGTGAGAGCCTCTTGCCAGAGGCTGCTCACGGGATCCCCGCACCCCAGCGCCAAAAGACAGTAAGGTGCACAAAGGGCTTTTGTTACAAGACTGGATGCCAACTCTGCCCCTACACATACTCTACCAAGACCTTTATGAGTCCTGCCACCCACAAAATCAGAGACACATTTACCTATTCTCCTTCCAATATCATATATGTCATTTTTTCCAGCAGCGCCTCTCTGCATTCTACATTCTTTAAGTCGTTTAGATAATGGTCATTTCTGCACTGGACTGTTAATAGTACTATCATTCCACTTTCAACATCCTATGGAATCCTCGGATTTGCAGTTTAAGAAGGGGCAGGATGGCCTCTCCCTAAACTGCAAAGCCCAGGATTCCATAGGATGTTGAAAGTGGAATAATAGCCTTATTAACAGTCCAGTGTGGAAATGGCCAATATGTGGGACTCCTTTCTAAAATTCTCCTCCTGCAGCGGTTGTGTTTTAATCTGACGAACTGACTATAAGGGAGATTGTATCTCAGGGAAGTGTTACTCCAATGGAAAAACCCTAGCCCGGGGTCTACCATTTGATATTAAATATGATTCCGTGTGCCTGAGAGGTCACCCGAACGAGCAGTTAGGCAGGCACGGTCGAACAACCAAAAACCAGGTCAGGCCAGTAAAATCCCTAGTCATGTAGCCCCAGGACACCTCAAGGTATGAAAACCCCCAATAAATAAAGGGTCCTCAGCCCCAAGATGCCGACTTGAGGGGATTAGCGTGTCTGCCCCAAGTTGTACAAATATCCCATCAAGTGAGGACCATTTACATGAAATCACAAATAGTCCCGGTTTTTTAGTGTTTCTTCGGATCACTCCCAGTCTTCCCAGGAGACCGTTGCTCCATCCATTGAGTAATCCTCTCAGCCCTCCTCATGCTGAGTCTCTTCTTTCCGCTGCCTTCCTGGACCACGGACCTCAGGATAAGGTGCAGTATTACCCCCAGCTACACCCTTTCAATACTCCCCTGTCCAATTTCCTCTCTTTTACTTCTTAATAGGTCTTGAGTGAGTGGGTGCATGAGTGCGTTGGTGCGTAAGGCTTGTATTCAATAAAATCATTTATTGGACATCTTTGTTTGGTTTTTGGCTTGACCTGACCCTGTAAAAACTGGGTGAAAAGACCCCGTTAGGTTACCCTGCCTGTTGCATTGCTATTGCTTGTGCTCTGGCTAGTTTCCATTCCACATCACATGGAGCACATTGAGGTGTCCCCCAAGGGACC
The DNA here is from genome assembly GCA_948474755.1 of Ctenosaura bakeri. NCBI lineage: Eukaryota > Metazoa > Chordata > Lepidosauria > Squamata > Iguanidae > Ctenosaura > Ctenosaura bakeri. The sequence goes on from CAOLHI010005342.1 coordinate 58,726, forward strand.
GCCGAAATCAGGGTAACAGATGGAGAACCAGTTTCAAAATTGTTCTAACTACCTTATCTGTGGCATTGACTTTGGACACAGTTCTTGCAGTCAGAAGTTAACAAGAAGCCAGTAGGACAGAATGGATTCAAATAAAGATAGATTCAAAAAATTTTTAACTCAGACAATGGCTTGTTTAGAAAGACTTAGGAACTCAGAAATAAAAGATCTTGGCAGTCTTTAAACAGAAGCTGAATGGATACTTTCCAGGTGTGCATTAACTGTAGACATTTGTACCAGCATGGAATTGGTGTAGGTATCCCTTGAGATATCTTCCAATTCTATTATACTATAAGCCTTGATGTGCAAAATTGAAAACACTAGTATGTAAATCATGCTCACATCCATCTTCATAGCAAACCCTTTTGTAACATGAGGGTCTGACCAGAATAGTTATTGGCATCAAGAGAGCTTTGACAGACAAAGGTTAGGCAGGAGGACACAAGATAAAGAAGAGGACTGAATAAGAATATAGGAACATGCTAAATACAGCCTGCACTAAAATATGCACAACTAGTTGCACCAAACACAAAATGTCAAGAGATGGATCAGTAATGAATTGGGTGAATATAATTCCCACTAAAACAAATGGCACCCTATTCAGTAGTATTTCACCCCACTGATAAAAGCAGAACCTACATTTAACTAGTTTAGTTTGGAATCATATACACATTTAGGCTGAAATTCATAATAAATATGAAGAATACCAGTCAATACGTCTGAGAAGATGTGCATAGGACTGCACTGTTAATCTATGTGCTGAATGTTTATTTTGCAAAGTGTTGTTCAATTAAATGGAAAGAAAAGAATGTAGTTATCAACACAACCTGCCACTGGCATGGAATCTGATTGCCTTGCCTTTAAAATACTCAAGTTGAAGGGAAAAAATTGAAAATTCATGCCTTTTGATTTGCTGTGTGTATAGAAATGTTTGAAAACTTTCTCAAAAGCTGTAACTTCGGTTCATCTTTGCGAAGATTTCTTTGATGTCATCCACTGCTACTAAAATTAACAATCCTAGTCTGTTGCAACATGTGTGACATTTGTGGAAATCAAGGGTGGAATTGTTATGACAGAAGAGACTTTTTTTCAATCATAGTGAGTTTCCTCTTAGGGTTTGCTATTCTTGTCATAGTAGTAGCATCCTCTAAAAAAGAAAAAGAAAAAGAAATCTAGAATCAATTTGTTAAAGGTAGATTCATATATGCATTCATGAGGTGATGCCAGTGTTATCACTTAAAAAGAATGACACTGAAGGTGAACTTCCCTGATGTAATTAATAACCCTGTAATGTTAAAATCAGATACATTTATTTAAGATGCTCCAGAAGTGAAATAGAAAACAAGCCTAGCAGTTGTACTTTATAACCTGCCATGACATTAAGTAAGCTATAATTGTTCTGCACTGACGCTATTGGACATTTGCAATGGACAAGGTTATGCTGGAAATGTGGAGAGGTTTTTTTTGTGTCAGTGTAGTAAACCTTAAAGATACTTGAGTCCGACTGATAATGTCCCAGCAGTTACTTGGAATATTGAAAGCACCATGCTTCTGCATAGAGCAAAAAACACAATGGAGGATCCAAATCTCCTCTTGTCCATGGAAGCCCACTGGGTGACCTTGGGCAAGTCACACTCTCTCAGCCTCAAGAGGAAGGCAATGACAACACCCTCCTGGCACAAATCTCACCAAGAAAACCCCTTGATAGGGTCGACTTAGGATAGCCATAGGTCAGAAATGACTTGAAGGAACAAAACAATAACAAATGAGGAAATCTGACTTTTAAAAAACAAAACAAAAAAACAGCAACAACACACCAGTTCTTTCCATTCTAAATCAATGCATTCTTTTCTTTTCAAATATGGAATGATACATCTTTCTCATTCTACACTCACAATCCATTTGCTCTTCGGTGCTCACCAGTCACACGCTGAGCCCATTCCTATAGAAGAACAATACCTTTTACAGGTATTGTTATTATATGCCTTCAAGTTGTTCATTAATTGCGTACTCAGCTTCATGTGTCCTGAATGGGCTTAAGCAAATGAGGAACTCCCAAATGCTGTCATCTTCAAAGGCTAATAGTCCTTTAGACAAAAACCCTTTCAGAGTAATACAGATCTACACATTCAGAATGTTAATTCTGAAACCAAGGAATATGCCAACATGAAATGAACTAACAAAATGAAATTCAACAGAGAGAAGTGTAAGGTCCTACACTTAGGTAGAAAAAATGGAATACAGAAATATAGGATGGGGGACACGTGGCTGGATAGCAGTACGTGTGAAAAGGATCTAGGAGTCTTCATAGACCACAAGCTGAACATGAGTCAGCAGTGTGATGTGGCAGCCAAAAAAGCCAATGCAATTCTGGGCTGCATCAATAGGAGTATGGTGTCTAGATTGAGGGAGGTACTGGTACAGCTCTACTCTGCTTTGGTTAGACCTCATCTTGAATACTGTGTCTAGTTCTGGGCACCCCAATTCAAGAAGGACATGGTCAAGCTGGAGCAAGTCCAGAGGAGGGCGACCAAAATGGTGAGAGGCCTAGAAGCCATGCCCTATGAGGATAGACTTAGAGAGCTGGGTATGTTTAGTCTGCAGAAGAAAAGGTTAAGAAGGGACATGATAGCCATGTTTAAATATTTGAAGGGATGCCATGTAGAGGAAGGAGAGGGCTTGTTTTCTGCTGCTCCAGAGACTAGGACAAGGAGCAATGGATTCAAGCTGCAGGAAAGGAGATTCCACCTGAACCTCAGGAAGAACTTCCTGACAGTCAGGGCTGTCCGGCAGTGGAATACGCTGCCTCGGAATGTAGTGGAGTCTCCTTCCTTGGAGGTTTTTAAGCAGAGGCTAGATGGCCATCTGTCAGGAGTGCTTTGAGGGTGTTCCTGCATGGCAGGGGGTTGGACTGGATGGCCCCTGTGGTCTCTTCCAACTCTACATTTCTATGGTTCTATGATTCTATAACTACTTAGGGCTGCAGAAATAGCAATAATATAAAAGGGATTTGCCCTGTTCCACTTCAGTCAATGTCTTACTGTAACATTTGCACCAACTTTGATAAGCTTTCTGTTGGAAAATTACCAGCATTCTCTCTCCCCCATTTTGTTGTTAGAACGGATGGGATAGCTAGCTCAGGGCCTGCCCCTTGTGTGTGCATGATCTATCAGCTCTATCTTTCACACTTACTCTCTCTGCTTTTATTGCATGATCATAAATACCTTTAGGGCCCAGGTCATCAGATCATGTGACTCAGAACTGTATCCTGATAGGAAGAAAGTTAAGTCTTCCCAAAAGAGAAAGAGACATCTTTGTCCTTCTTTGTTCTTCTCTTCTCATCCTCCATCCTCATGGATTCTATCCTATGAACTCTGCATGCCTCCAAACCATCAAGATGGTGGTGAGTGATAATGGAGATTATCTTCTACTTCTTTAGATAGTTAAGGTAGCAAACCCTCAATGGATATGTAGATGAAGAAGTTCTTTAGTAAACTTCTAAGTGTTTATTAAGAAGCTGCCTGTGTGTATTGCATTTAATTGGATCAAGCATTCTCAAGCCACCAGTACTTTAACAAAGAGAACTTTACCCGTTTCTACTGCACAATTCTGCTAATAAGGTTAAATCTTAACGGGTTTGATCTTATTTCCAACAACACTTTCTTTTCCTGTTACCTGTTGGGATACCCAGCTCCATTTATTTTTCTTGCTCCAACATTAAATTTTTTCCTACTCTGTCTTCATATTATGCATTCTCTATTGAAATGAGATCATAGCTTGAAATATTATGGCAGCGATTATTACTGCCACTGTCATAAACACCAGCTGCCTCCATGCCCCAAAGCATGTCAGCAAACTATTCATATTGAGAACAGTGTTATGTGAATAAAGTTGATAGTTTCAGCAAAGTTTTAGTGCTTGCAACCTTCCAAGTAGCCACGTTGAAAGGAATGAATGAATTTACTCTCATTTCCTATGCCAGTAATCTATCTAGGTAAATTGCTTCTTTTAACCTCTTGAGAGACAGAGGCTGTATTTGAATGAACATTGTGGTGCATGTTTCACAGGGGCACAACGTGAGCCTGCTTTAATGCTAGCTTTGTACATTTCATGTCAGGAGTAACTTTTGCCCAGATAAATATTGTCTTAGACACCTGTCTTTTCCTTCTATTCTATCCATGCTTTCCAGATTCAGATTATCTTTCTGCCTTCTAAAAAGACTTTATAAGTTAAAACAGCACATTTACCATTCATATTATTGTAATCTTACATGAAACACCAAAACCCTGAAAGAAATCAAAACTTGTAAAGGGATTGGTGATGACATGGGCAGTGGCTAAGCAGTACTGTGCACTGCAAGATTTCACATCAGACTTTCAAGATCTCTCTCAGGTTGATTCTGGTATTAAACATGATAAAAGATACTTCCCAACCAGCCTGACTGCTCTACACATGTCAAGTAGATAATAATGTTTCCATTAGGGTGAAGACAAATGCATATTGTCTTCACCCTAACGGAGGTGTTATTTTCTACTTGACAAAAACTTTTAACACTGCTGCCATGCCAGAATTGCCCAACGCCTGGTAGATTCATATATTATGTATTCTTTGTAATAAATTGGTAGGTGATTTTGAGTAATTGGCTATTTATCTGCATAGCACTAAATATAGATGTGTACAAAATATTCAGCCCTGTCTGTTCCCAGGATATTCATGGCCAGTGGGGGAGAGAGAAACTTCCCTTGAGACCCTAATGTTGACCTTTTGTTCCTTGACTTTTCCCTTTCCTGTGCTATTTATTTTTTCTAACCAGCACTTCCCTAGTGACCCCATCCAGTCAATCCTCACACAATGAATATTATAAGGGAATAATTCTTTCTCCTCTCCTTAGCAAGCCCAGCTAATAATGGATCACATAGTGAACACTAGGTAGGAAGGAAGGTACATAGCCAATCAGATTTAGCTATTAGTTGACGTCATTGAAAGCATAAGCTTGTTCAAGCCACATAGTAATGTTTCCTGGATTTGTCAATTAGGCAATCCTAGACAGAGAATATGATGGAGCCACTAAGGTCAAATATAGCCTATTCAGGACAATGTTTCCTGAACAAACAAATGCTTTCCTCTTTCGCTGTCACAGCCATCCTTGAATACTGATTGAAATGTTCATTGAAATTCCTCTCGGCACAACTCTGCATGAAATTAACTAAGAGCTACAAATAAAATAAATATCACTGCCTCCAAAGCTTGCAATCTGAATGTTGACAAGGAGCAAGAAGGAATGAAGGACAGGAACACTGTTTAAAATACACAGAGGCATAAACTGAGGAATGTTTCCTAACCTTTAGAGGTCAAGAGTTTGGTTAGGCTACAGAAGTCAGGAGGTTTAGCTCAGGAAGTATGGAAGTAACATATTCAGCAAATGGGGATGGTAATCAAGAAAGCAGGATGCTACAGTGGTCTACAAAAGGGCAAAACATTTAACACAGGAAACCAACACTTGGGCCCTTTTTGCATGGCATTTGTCATGCGAAAGGGCCTCTGGAGCATCGTCTGATTGCGAGGAGCATTCCACATGACATCCTTGCAATTGCGTGACACTGCTGGAGCCAGCAGGTGCTGATCACGCAATATATCATTTTCACCTTTTGGCCAAAAATGAAGTGTGATCACGTGTTGCTCCAGGGCCCCACACGCACTTACTGTCCATGTGGAGCTCTGGAGCTGTGGCTCTTGTGCTTCTTCCCCAGCGCAGCGCAGCCTAGGAAAATACCCGGCTGCACTGTGAAGGAAAAGGTAGAGCTCTCATGCTGCCTGCCAGCCAGTGGGGATGCGAGTGCCTCGCGGAACAGGGTGCTCTCGTGATCCCCGCGTAACTGCGCTGGAAGCAGATACGCTGTGGAAAGGGCCTTAGTTGCCATGATGATGATGATGATGATGATGATGATGATGATGATGATGAAACCAAAATGGCTAACTAGTTGGAGTTGGGGAAAGAAAAGATTTGAAAGCCAGAAGCAGGAACTCAGAGAAGGAAAAAGATGTCCAGAATCATGGGAGAATAAAAGAATCAGAGATGGAAGGACTGCAGAACTAACTGAGAGACTGAACTAAAGGACAGTGAAGTGTTTCTCAGACCAGAGAACTTGACAAAGATGTACACCATCAAGTTAAGTTAGTTGGTTGTGTTTATCCCTATAAGCTGATGCAGATAAATTTGGATTCATCTTAATGGTAAAAATGGTGATACCTTACCTTTTTCCCCCTATGTACTAGAGACATCACTTTAAAGTTACTTTTAACAAGCAAACCTACCTTGTAGAAAAACATAATTTTTGGAATAGTCCTATACATGTCTGTTCAGAAGTAACCCTTGTTAAGTAAATGAGTATATAATAGCAATCTTGATGAAAAATTATGATCAAGGATTAATTGGACTCTTCAGTAAGTTGGGTGTATGTGTATATGTGTGTGTGTGGGCACACATGCATACGTGTACTTTGGGCACTGCAGAGTGAGGAAGGGAATACCCATCTGCAGTGCCCAAAAAAGGATGTACACATGCATAAAGGAAAGGTATGGGTACATATGTTCTTAACATGACGTAAACCAATGAAAACACAGAATGGATTATTGTCTTTCTGTCCATCTCTCCCATACTGGATCATTTTGTATACTTTTGATTGATAAATCCTGAGGAAGCTTGAGTTCATAAGATCCTCGGTAATTCAATTTTGTCTGATTATTTTGAGAGGGTTATTGGATTATTTACTCTAGCCCAGTATTAGAGGTGGCTCAACCCCCTCTTCCCCTCTTCTGGAGTTTCATGGGTGTGACTGTGTAAAGAAAGAGATCAAACTGAGGCCAACAAGACCCCCTTCATTCAGCTTCCAACTTCTTTGGTCACAGAGGGAGAAGAAGAGCAGCCAGGCTCACTTCTGACATGCCAAGAACTAACTGCTTCTGAAGTTAATTTCTCTTTTGTCTCCTTCCCAATCACTTTCTTCCTATGTATTGTGTCTTACTTAGAGTGTAAACCTGAAGGCAGAGGCTGTCAAAAATAAGTATTTGTAAGCCACCCTGTGCATTATTTTTTTTTGGCTAAAGGTTGGAATATAAAAGCTTTGTATAAATAATAATAAATCAAATAAACATGTTGTTGGCCTTTTCTTATTACATTAATGCCTTACTCTCTGATTTCAGATCATTTTTCTTGGGTGTACTGTGAACTGTGCCTGTGCCAGCACAATTGTGGTCTGTTCGGCAGCAGCACATTTTTACAAATGGCTTAAAACCGCATACACTTTTGCAACTTCCACCCATTCTCTAGTGCTGGAAAAATATGAGATGGGCCTACTGCAACATGAAGGTAGAATTTTTCTTCAACTAATGCAGAGATTTACAGTACTATTTATCAACAGAACAGAAGAAGACATCTGCCAATTTCTCCTCCATTCCAGTGAGATTTAGGTTGGTAGCTAAAGAAATTCCAAGCTTGAATTTCTGTACTGCCTATAAAGCTTGGAAAAGTTGCTTTTGGCAGGCTACAACTCCCAGAATAGCCCAGCTAGCACTAGTGTCCAGTGGCTTCTGTGTCAGGAGTGTGGTGAACAAGTTCCACATCCAAGGTGTGGTGATCCAAGCTACTGAACCCTCTCCTCAGAGTAGTTTCAGCATCTTGGAAAATGGATAAAACCCAGACCAATGTACCACACCTCTGATATGGAAGCCATTTCTGCCACTGCCACCCAGTATGGACTCATATTCACCCCTCCCACACACACACACACAAAAACCCCTCAATATCTTTTTTCAAGTTTTAGTTCCTCTGTTCCTGATTTTTATGACCTGTTTCAAAACTCAGGTTATTTCTGCACTACACTGTTATAGTGCTATTATTACACTTTCAACATCCTTTGGAATTCTGGCTTTTGTAGTTTACTGAGGCCAAAGGGCTCTCTGGTTGAGAATTCTAAAGGCCCCTCCCTAGACTGCTAACCCTAGGATTCCATACAATGTTGAAAGTGGAATAATAGCACTACAACAGTATGGTGTGGAAATGACCTCAATTGATTGGGCCACAGGCATAAGATTGATATGACTACTGTAGAGATGCTCATGAGGCAAAACCAAACCAAACCAAACCAGGACCAAGGCTGCCTTGGGTCCTGTGCAATGAGAAAAGTGGGCTGTGAATTAAATAAATACAGATGTACTTCAGTTAATGATATTGAATCGTTTCTAGGCATCACTTCTTTAACAGAAAGTTCAGTACATGAGACAGAAATAACGTAGAAGGGCATAGCTTCCTCCATCACAGAGACGAAGAGCTGTTCAAACTTTTTCAACTAGCATTTTATTCAAAAGGAAAATGATGCACATATGAAATAAAATAACCAGGTCAGGAAAACTTTGCATAAGCAGACATTTTGAATCTATAGAGACAACTTGAATGATTCTTCCAAAATGCATCCAGGAATGATTTATTTTTTTTCCTTCATCAGCCTCTACTTTTGTTGTGGTTTTCATTTTGGTGTCCAAACTTAAAGAGCTACATTCTATAACATGGCAGGGGGAGGAAGGGTAGCTGGTCAGGCAGGTTTATCTGCTTTCTGCTTTTTCTTGCTATTTTGTAGTCTACGCATGCTCATGACTGCAGCAGCATTTCCTAGAGTTCAGTCCAGCTCTTTCCCAGTTCAAGCTTTATTCCATTGTTTACTGAAGACACATTAGTGCAACCCAAAATGGGTAGTCTGTGTTTCTCCAGTCCTCCTATACCATCCTCCCAGTGGTGATGCTGTTAAAAAAATCTTCTAGCTAGAGGGATGACAGTAAGGAAAAGGAGAGGGGCTAGACAGGTATAAAAAGACTTTATGAAAAGGAGCTTCTTTGTCAGAGGCTTTGCTAACCGAAGTATGTCTGTAAAGAAATAAATATGATTTTTTTTAAAAAAAGCAAATTGGTTGTGTGAGTAAGCAAATGTTACTTTTCCAATGATATGTTTTGATCATAAGCTGGACATGTTTAGGTACAGTTCCAAATATGTTAAGAGATATCTGTGTATGGTTCCTATTATGTAATATGTTCTGAATTTATAAGGAAGTTTTTCTCAGGTACAATAAAACTCACAATACCTTTTCATCAGACCAGATTTCTCTAATCTTCACATCACAGTGAACCAGGAAAGGCTTGTATGTGTTGCATGTTGTATCTAGGATGATTCACATATTTGATATACAAATTGCTACTTTTCATACCTTTTCTCAAAGCTTTTTAGGTCTGAGCTGCACCGCCTGCTGGATCACAGCCTCACAGCACAGCTTCATGGTCTCCTCAATCTTCTGTTCTTTCCAGCTCTTCTCTCAGTTAGGTTCTTTCAAACTGGAATGCTTGCTTTTTTCTCAGCTCCGCTTCTCTCAGCCCCACTGTCTAGTCTTTAAGTTCTTCTGCATCTCTCAGCAGACCACCAGCTGGCAACAATCAACTGAGTTCTGACTGACTTTTGTTTCAAAAAATTCTTCTGGATGGATTGTCTGAACCATCTTTGTCTTAATCTCGGTGAGGTCTGTCTCTGACTTATCTTCTGTTTATGACTAATGGGGGTGGGGAATGGAGCTTTTCAAAACTGCTAATCTTTATTTGCCTATGTTCAGTCCAAATTGAACATCACTATATATCTGGTACAAAGGCAATTTCTGCCAATATCTTCAAATTGTCAGCTCAAAGCCTCTCTCTCATAGCAACCACAATTAAGGTGGCCACTTCTGACTTATGCCAAACTTCTTACCTATTTGGATTTATTGTAAGTGGACTCAAAACTTACAGAATGTAATCTCTGCAGAACATAAAATGCAGCCTCACAACTATAACTATTCAAGACAATGTCTTGTAGTGAATCATGTGACCTAGAAATATGATGGCAGGTGGCTCGTTTCCTGTGTTGTTACAGCAATGAAAGTTTTATGACTTGCCTTTGTTTGATACAAGCTGAAAGTAGTATAGAGGGAAATCAGATGACAGGAACCCATATCTGACTTTTATCACAAGTGTAATTAATAGAGATTGTATTTACAATGCCTAAAATGATTATGTCTTCTTGGATTTGCGTCACTTCTGGTGTAATCTACATGTGACTTGTATGAACGATACTAAATGGGAGAGCCCCTAAGAAAGGTTTCCAACAGGACACCTGTAGGGTTTTGAAGTTAAAATTTGTCATGATTATTACTGTGCTATTGATCAACATAACAATAAAAGCAATTCTTACAGTGTTATGAGCTCTGGTTCAAATCACCTTGAATAGTACTTGTGTGGTTGTGTTCATTACAGCTGCTGTTTCCATGCCAGAGGGATGGTAAATCTCGTCTGGGATTTAGTCTGAATTTTTAAGGAGCTATCCAACATGCTCAATCTATTGGGGTGATAGAATTCAGCACTTTGGATAATTCCTTTAATATTCAGGCTGAAATTATATTCACTACTTCACTAGTGTGGAAGCCAACAGCTGTCATTGGTTCTATTGCACATTATATCTAGTTGTGTGAACCAAATATTCTATGTGAATGTCCAGTTACTTATGCTGTCCTACATTTTCCTTTAAGATAACATTTGCACAGTAATGCAACTGGGGTGATCTTGCATTATGAGCTAATTCTCCATTTCATTCTTGGTTGAAAGAAGGCACATGTTTCTATATTTTAATGTCCTACAGGTTCTGAGCTTCCTTTTTCTGTCGGCATTCTGAATATATTGGGCCAGATCTTCTTAGATGAGTAGACTGGAAGTAGCTACCAGTGTCTCATTGTTGTGTGCCTTCAAGTCATTTCTGACTTATGGTGGCCCTAAGGCAAACCTATCATGGTGGTTACTTGGCAAGATTTGTTCAGAGGGGATTTGCCTTTGCTTTCTTCAGTGATACAAGAGACTGTGACTTGTCCAAGGTCATTCAGTGGGTTCCCATGGCTGAGTGAGGATTTGAACTCTGATCTCCTGAGTCATAGTCCAATGCCCAAGCCACTACACCACTCTGGCTCTCTATGTAATATATAATATAATGTAGCAACCTGGGAACAGGTCAGTCTTGGGGAAGGGGAACTAAGTACTCCTCCTCAAAATATTGTTGATGAAAATCAGCCTTCTCATGTCAAGTTGCTTCTTACTCCATAGTACAGCATATAAAGGTATTGTGCAGATATGTTCTGTATAACAAAATGACTGATTTGCTCAGAGTGAGAGAAAGTTTAAACTGACCAGCCAAAATAGACATGTAGACAGTGGATTAAATGGGCTGCTATGGTAGCTTTATGCCTGTGACTTAAAGGTGGACAACTGTGCTTCCTCCCTGATATTGTTGGACTGCAATTGCTATAAGCCATCATGATTGCCTATATTAGCTTGAGCTTCTGAGAGTTTCAATTCAATGACATCTGGAGAGCCACAAGCAGTCTATTTCTGATCAAATACATCAACAATGGGCAACTTGGGGCCCTCCAGATTATGTTGGACTACAACTCCCATCAGCCCTTCTCGGTATGTCCAGTTGTGAGGGATGATGAGAACTTCAGTCTAACTACATCTGAAGGTCACATATTTTCCTTCCCTAATACAGGCAACATCCTGCCTCAAACTTGGAATAATATCATTTAGGGCTTTTTTTAAAGAAGTATTTTAAAGAAGTTTAAAGAGGTTTTTCTTTTTTAATGCTTTAGCAATGTTCCTCTTTTGAACTTTATATGCAAGTGTCCTTCCAAGGTCAGGTTTGAGAGGTCTAGCAAATTCCTCACTTACCTTGCAGACAATTTCATTGTCCAAATGGTGAAAGAGGCTACAAGGAGATTTGCTATTTTAGATCTGATCCTAACCAACAGTGATGATCTGGTTAATGGTGTAGAAGTGGCAGAATCCTTAGGTGGCAGTGACCATGTTCCCCTGGAGTTTGTTTTACAGCAGAAAGGGGATGCCACATGTACTCAGACATGTATTCTAGACTTTAAGAAAACTTAGGAAAATAACTGGATTCCATGGTCAGGAATACAAAAAGAAAAGGGAGTTCATAATGGATGGGAGTTTCTTAAAAGTGAAGGCACAGTAGGAGGAAAAACATGAGGTGTATAAAGAAACTGGAATTAATGTCAAAAGAACTTTCAACTGAGGTAACATTTAAAATGGACATGTTCAAGAAACGGAAAAAGGGGGAAATCACCAAAGAGGAAATCAAGTAGCCAGCATGTGTTGGGAGAATATGAAAAAAGTTAATGTGCAGAATGAACTCAGGCTTGCTAGAGAAGATAAAAACAATAAAAATGCCTTTTTTGGTTACGTCTGTAGCAAAAGGAAGAATGAGGAAATGGTAGGACCACTACATGAAGTAGATGGTGAAATGCTAACAATGGGAAGAAAAAAGGCAGAACTACTCAACACCTTATTTTCCTCCATCTTCTCCCAAAAGGAAAACAATGCTCAGTCTGGGGAAAATGGAACAGATGATGCACTAGGGAAAATGCAGTATGTAACAGGTAAAGAGGTAGTACAGGAACTGCCTGGCTACTCTAAATGAAATCAGTTCTCCAGCGCCTGATAAACTACATCCAAGGTTATTAAAAGAACTATCAGAATTAATCTCAGAACCTCTGGCAATTACCTTTGAGAATCTCTGAAGAAAAGGTGAAGTCCCAGCAGACTGGAGGAGGGCAAATGTCCCCATTTTCCAAAAGGACTAAAGGAAAAAAAGACTACCTAAACAATCACTGTCTAGTCAGTCTGAAAAGATTCCTGGAAAGATTCAAGAGCAGATAATTAAACAGGCAGTCTGTAAACAAATAAAAAGGAATACCATAATCACTAAAGTCAACATGAATTTGTCCAAAACAAGTCATGCCTGCCTCTCTGTCTGTCTCTAGTTATAAGCTTGGTAGATGAAGGGAATGCTGTGGATGTAGCATAACTTGATTTCAGTAAGACTTTTGACATAGTCCACCTCATGACATTCCTGCAAACAAGCTAGTAAAATCTGAGCTAGACAATGCTACTGTTAGGTAGATGGATTTGTAATTGGTTGTCTAACCAAACCCAAGGGGGCTCACCAATGGCTCCTCTTCATCCTAGAGAGAAATGACTAATGGGATGTCACAGAGTTCTGTCCTGGGCCCAGTGCCATTCAACATCTGTATCAATGACTTGGATGATGAAATGGAAGGCACACTTATCAAATTAGCAACTGACACCAAATTAGGAAGGCTGGCTAATACTTCAGAGGAAAGGATCAGAATTAAAAATGACCTTAACAAACTAGATAGCTGGGCTGAAACTAACAAAATGAATTTCAACAGGGAGAAATGTAAGGTAATATACCTGAGCAGGAAAAAAAAATGAAATGAATACATATAGGGTGGCTGACACCTGGCTTGACCACAGTACATGTAAAAGCGATTTTGGAGTCTTAGGAGTCCAGAAGCTGAACATGAGTCAACAATGTGATGTGGCAGCTGAAAAGGCTAATGTGATTATAGGCTGCATCAATATGAGTATAGTTTCTAGGGAAGTATTCTGCTTTGGTCAGACCTTACCTGGAAAATTATGTCGAGTTCTGGGCACCACAATTCAGGAAGGATATTGATTAGCTGAAATGTATGGAGAGGAGGGTGACCCAGATGGTAAAAGGTCTGGAAACTTTGCCTTATGAGGAGTGCATAAGGGAGTTTGCCATGTTTAGCTTAGAGAAGAGAAGATTAAGAAGAGACATGATAGTCATGTTTAATATTTGAAAAGTGTTACATGGAAGATTGGGGAAGCTTGTTTTCTGCTGCTCCAGGGACTAGGACACGGGGCGATGGATTCAATCTATGGGGAAATAGATTCCAGCTAAACATTAGGAAAAAACTCTTGATGATAAAGAGTAGTTCAACAGTGGAATGCACTGACTCAGAGTGTGTTGGAGTCTCCTTTTGAAGTTTTTAAACAGAAGCTGGTTGGCCATCTGTTGGGAGTGCTTTGATTGAGTGTTCTTGCATGGCAAGGGGCTGGACTGGATAGCCTTTGTAGTTTCTTCCAGCTCTATGCTTTTATGATTCTGTGATTATAAGATTGAAGAGTGGAAGAGTTCTCATGAAGGAAGAGCCCAGTAATCCAAAGTTTTCCTCGTTTTTCAACAGAACATTATTTGCCCTCCTCTGTAAAATACAGGGTTCAGAAACAGTTTTAATGATTACAGAACATTGTGTATTGAATAGATAAGTATGTTACTGCAGTCCAGGCCTACCCAGAGATAGCACTCGATATCACTTTGATATCAAACCATTCGGCTTTCCTCTGCCACCCCGTTCCATGTGTTTGTGAGGCCTCCGGACAAGCACTTAAACAGGCATGGCCGATAATTGCTGGACACTCCATTCTCCACCCAGGCAGGCCAGACAGAGCCAGTTCGTTGCTTCAGGGACCTCTCTGGTAAACACCTCATTGCATATGCGCGATACTAACAAAGGCTCCCTGCCCCGAGCAGGTAACCTGACAAAGCTGTACTAAGCGCTCCGCATTTGCATACTGGCTACACTATTGTTAATTCGGCTCTAAGTCAATCATACTAAAGCCTGACCTTTCCAAGGCTTTGTCCCGCTCCTAAATTGCATTGTTCTCACCGAGTAAGGT
>CAOLHI010005343.1:0-73165 GCA_948474755.1 Ctenosaura bakeri
AGAATGATCTGTCTGTTGATTTTTTAAAATCTGTTTCTATGCAGTGTTGTTGTTCTATGTAGTTCTGTTTATTGTGCTGTACTGAGCCAGATAACAGGTTATATACCATGTTTCTTAACACACATTGGCGTAGTATCAAAATAGTGGATGAATAGCTACTTTTTTTTTCAAGTAACTGGAGATACTTCTTACATTCACAGGCTAATTTCAGAGCGAGGACTTCCAGCTTTGCGAAGTATGTTTGATAATATAAAATTCAAAGGTAAAGGTCATGAGGTAAGCAATGCTGAGAGGTTTCCCCTTCACTTTTGTGGCCATTGCACACAAGTGATACATTCTGGGGTCTCAGCAAGGTTTAGGCTGAATTAGCCAAATTCCAACTTCATTAGTGAAAGGAATTTATAAAACATTAGGATCTTAATGACAATGTAGTTACTTTCATTGATTGTGAGTTATTGCTGTTATGACAGCATTGGTATAAAATTGAGCTGATACTTGTACTTGCCTCCAGAACACTGCAAAGGAAACCAAGACAAGAAACTGATTTTCTTAAGTTTGAAGAGATCACTGCTGTGTATATTAATGTATCTGTCAAAATATCATTCCAAGTAAATGTCATGCTGTAGATTATGAATCAGAGAAGATTAATCTTGCTGTAGGGAAAATGTATAAGCTGAGAGGACAGCCGTCATTGAACTCATGGAAAACCAAAAAGAGGAGATAAAGGATTCTAGCACTTGAGGTGGGAAGGTGAAAGTAGAGAATCACATTGTGACAATTCTAACAATATCTCAAAGTAGCATGGGAAAGATAAGGGTACTTGAGCACTTGGATGGACCAATGTGGACAACGTGACCTAAGGTTTTGTTTTGTTTTGGCCCAAATAACAGTTGTGCAGACAACTAGATGCAAGCAAAAGTTACTTAGATACAGTCTGTTTTAGCCATTATAGCATTTCTTACGCTGAGTCAGATTGTTGGTCCATGTTGCTCAGTCTTGTCTACATTGATTGGGTGACTCCGGGGCTTCAGATGAGAGTCCTACTCAGCCCTGTGAGAGATTGATTGTGGGACTCTATGCATGCAAAGCATGTGCCTTTCTAGTTTGTTGTGATCATTCTGTCAGTGTTATCAAGAAAATGTCGTCAGCTGGTAAATTTTTCAGAGATGATCATTCTTTCTTTAGATTGGCTATACTAGTGGTCAAGAAATGCAAACATGAATAATAATTAAACCTGAGTGTGCCCAGCAGCTTAATGGTATCTTGTTCTTATTATTAGGAAGCAGACCTGCAAACGCTTATAAGACACATGGAGCACTGGGCACACAGGCTGTTTCCTAAACTTCAGTTTGAAGCTTTTGTTGACAGAGTAGAAAGCCTGGGAAATAAACAACCAGTTCAGGTAAGTGTCAGCTGTGTTAGTTTTGAATAGACATACTGATTAATTGAAGGCAATAAGTAATGAATGACACATTTTCATTCTAGGCATGCTTAAAGCGAATTAGACTTGATCTGCCTGTTTTACATGAAGACTTCTCAACTAACGAAGGCACGTATGCATTGAAAATTCTAATAATGTATTCCTTTCCTCTTAACATCACACACATGGATGCTCTTGAGAAATAACATCCAATGTTCATGGGTTAACTGGCTAGTCCTGTGGGTCCTGTTAAAAAAAAATATCCATGTAGTTCACTGATGCATCTTAAGATTACAGCACGA
This sequence comes from Ctenosaura bakeri, assembly GCA_948474755.1. Classification (NCBI taxonomy): domain Eukaryota; kingdom Metazoa; phylum Chordata; class Lepidosauria; order Squamata; family Iguanidae; genus Ctenosaura; species Ctenosaura bakeri. The sequence continues at coordinate 1,723 of CAOLHI010005343.1, forward strand.
GAGTGCATGCAGAGGAACTCTTTCTGGATTAAGGGTTAATTTGTGTGTGCTGAGTGACTCTGTATATGCTTAAGAAGTCCCTTGGTGGATCATACCAAAGAAGCAGCTAATCCAGAACTTTATGTCTCAGCTGGAAGCAGGACCCAAGTAGTCCAGTGAAAGTTGGTTTACTTTCTGCCTACAAAATTTACTTTGCTTAGTTGCAGCTTGAGTAGACCCACTGAATTAGTGGGACTGAAATAAGCATTCACTTAAGAACTCCCATTGCTTTAATGGATCTGTTGTAGCCAGAACTAACAGTTGGATTGAACCTGTTGTGTGTAACATATTTAGCCCTCTCTTAGCAAAGAATCGCATTCAGTTTTAGACTATGTTATTTTAAGCATGTCCATCTCTGCTTTGAAGACTAGATTCCACACTGTGCTTAGGACACGAGGAGGTCAAATAAAACCTGTAGCCAATTTGTTGAGCATTTTAGTCGTATCTTCATAGTAGACTTTTTCAGTCCCTTTGGATGCTTTGGACTGCTTCATGCCACCTTAGTGATGAAATTCACGACAACTTCCCTTATATTAGAGTAAAAAGCTCACCTTGTGACTGGGTAGACCCTTCTGAGGTGTATGGTAGGACAGTAAACTGGAATGAGAAAGAAATTCATTTTTAAACTATCAACTCCACATGATGAAAAATGTCTCAAAAGCATGAAACAGTAATGTGCAGTGAAGATGGTACTTTGCTTCCCTCTCCTGGTATCAGAGCAATTAGACAAATGTGGCTGCAATGAATATTGGTTGCATTTGTTAGGAATACAGTGCAGCCCTCAGCAGCCACATACATTAACAGAATGGTTCCTGCCGACAGCGTCTGTCTAGTTATCAGATTTCTGTGCGATGGTTCCAGACATTGGTGTAAATAGACAGCAGTTTGGGTTTCAGGAAAGACTAGTGACATTTTTGTATTAGCATACACACTCCTATCACTCAACTTATTTCCTAATTAGTAAGATCCAGGAAAGATACAAACTCTGGATAAGTCACTTCACCAGCTGTGTTTTCTTACTTCATGAAATGGGGAAGGGAGTGCTGACTTGTATTGTTCTGGCAATGCAGTGAAACTTGCCGTATAATGTTCTTCGTGCTATACTCATTTTGAACCAATCCCTCTGAGATGTAGCTTTTGCCAATAAGTGCTAATAGAATTCTTGTATCCAGTACAGGTGAAGAAGCAGAAAATAACCAGCTTAATGTAGCCACTGAGGAACTAGACTTATTTTCTGAAATCCAGAATACAAGGGAGGTCTATAGTTCCCCTGTGACTAATACACTAACAGAGGAGCAACAACAGAGAATTGAAAGAAACAGGCAGTTAGCCCTTGAAAGAAGGCAAGCAAAAATTCAGCCAGACAGTCAGTCACAAGAACATGGTAAGTTCTAAAGTGTGAATTAACACATGTTGGATGGAATTTTGGGATACTTGAATTCTAATATCCATGCTAAGAATTACTGTCTGGTCCAGTTTTGGCAACTGCAAATACAACACTTGTTGCTTTAATTTTGTTTGCAGTGGTTCTAATTGAAAAAAAAATCAAAACTGTATTTCTCTTCCTTAGAGGGAAGGAAAGTTTTTGAACTTTTTTACATTTTGAACTTATAATAGCTGTCTTGTGGGAGAAAAATGCGGATCCTAAATGTTTTGAACTTTGAAGAGAGAACTTTGAAGAGAGAACTGAAAAGAACTCTGTAAAATGCTAGCCTTAATTAGTAGTCATCATCTTTAACCAGAACATGCTTCTCCTATTTAACTTCTTTTGTTAAGAAGCTGTTTTCTGCACCCTGACCACCTGCCTTAGTGATAATTGCTTCCTTCTGCCCTGTAAAAATTGAGTTTACAGAAATTGATTGTTTCTCTTTTCTCATAAAACTCTTTCAAGTTATTGACTAGCTTAGAGTATGAGATCTATGAATTAAATTACAAAAGGGATTTGATTCAAGAACAGTCACTTTAAACAGTCAATATTTTTTTGTTTCCAACAGAGGTGCCTGTTACACAGCCCAACGAAGAATATAACAGTATTGTGGCCAAGGAGCCAGACAGTGTGACCACACTAGAAACAGGAAGTGTACCTTTCCAAACTACTGCAGAGATGCAAAGTGGAAGTATGAAAGGTGATAAATGACCTTTAACTGTTTTTGGATTAAGTGATTTAGGACTCCCAACATCTTGATATACCAGTGGCATATTCTTCATTCCTTGTTGCTAAAACTATTTCTTTTCGTGTGCATTTTCCTTTCAATGTTGATTTTTTTAAATTGTACAAACTTTGGGTGCTAAGGCTTACCATTTTTGCCATTCTCTTTAGATGACAGTAGTACTGTAATTCAAAAAAACTTTCCTTAATACCTGCAACCTTGAAAAGTTTGGCTTTCCGTTTAAAAGAGGAGTTGAAGCTTAGATGGAAGTAGTCTTTCAGTAATCTTTCAGCTAGAAAGCATTCACACATTAGACATTAATGAAAACTGCCCATAGAGAACATTTTGAGAATTAAATCTTTTTGTAACTTACACATTATGAAATTTTTGTAGTACTGTCCATATTTTAAATGGGAAATAAAAGTAATAAATCTTGGAAAGTAGAACTGAAATACAAGCTTCAGTAAGAAAAACAAACCAGTCCTGCTTTTATGGAAATGGATACAGTGGTGGCTGCGAAGAACCCCACAGACAGCCTAGAGCCTGTGATTTCAAGGGTTGCCGCAAGCCAAGTGATGAAATAACAATTTTCAATCCAGGCCTGAGGAGGTAGAAGGAAAAATAAACAATCCTCACTTGGGTGTCTTGTTTTGCATCAGTGACAGCTGGCTTTTTGGTGTAGAAGAGCAAGTTGACCCTCATTAGGTAGAGCCAAATTATGCTGGTTTTGTCCCCAGATCCCTTTCTTGCAGTGACATCTAGAACACCCACATATGGCAGTACTAAGAAGCACTGGTTCGCACCTTTGCCCTGCCCCAGGATCCTCTTAGCTTTACATATTTTGGAGCCTGTCTTGCATAATGCGTTTGTAGACACCAACTCACTTAACTGGCTATGTGGGCTCCCACAGACTGTTTAGCCTCCTTGAATCCCACCTTTGGAGAAAAGCAGGATATAAATTCCGTAAATAAATATGTAACTCTCCCAGCTGCACAGCTTTTCTTTTATGGTAGTATATCTGCATGTTCTGAAGTCAATGACTTTATTGGTTCATCTGGATTTCCCCCCCACTGCTGGCTGCTGAATCTTTCCTTTGATCAGGAATGATTTAAGTCTAGATGCTGAGCAACTTTATTGGCTTGGAAGGGAGTAATCATTCATCATCGTGAAATCAACACCTGTGTTCTGATTGGCTCAGAGGAAACCAGTCAAATCAAAACTGGAAACAGCAGGCTGTTCCTATCTGATGTCATTGTAAGGACATAAGAAGCTGGCTTATTCTGGATCAGACCCTTGGTCCATCTGGCCCAATAATGTCAACTCTGGTAGGTAGTTTGCCAGCATTTCAGGTAGGAATTTTCTCCTAGTTTTAGCTGGCAATCCCTGTTCTTTTATGGTGGTCTCCCACCCATGTATTAACCAAGCCCAACACTGCTCAGCTCCTAGATGGTTCCCTGCATGTCCTTCCTTGAAGATAATTTTTATATTGGAACAAGATGAGTAACTGCTTATAAGGGAGGGGAGAATACAGTATGTTGACCTACAGGTGTGCCAGAAGAGACTGTAAAGTGAAGATGGGCAAGAGGGGAGTGACTATGCACACTGGCTGCATGAAATGTGTTGGGATGACAGTCGTGGGACTTTCAGCTGGCTACAAAAAGATTCTGGCTCTGCCCACTTCTCAGAAATGACACACACACGCACACCTGAACTTGTGAAAGGTTTTATGCCTGCTACTTATATAAGGCTAGAAGAATACTTTGGGACTCCTGCAGAGGGGTCTTGCAGCGTAATGACCAGCACAAGAAGCTGGTGTGGCCCAGTATCAGAGAGCAAAACAAGTGATTCAGCTGGACTTCCACAGGCTGGTGTCCTGCACTTGTCTTAAACTCATCTTTCTCTCCAGAAAACACTTGTTCACTGCATTCAGGGGATGAAGAAAGGTGAAAAACAGGCTTGGACTTAGTTTTTTCTATATTTCATAACTAAAATTATCCCCCCTCAACCTTTCATAATAAGGAAATATGTGTAAGCAATTCTATCAGAACATATCCTCAAGAGCCATCTTGTCCAACCCCATGCCAGTGCATGAATCCACAGCTAAAGCACTCCTGAGAGATGACCATCCAGCCTACGTTTAAAGACCTCTGTTGAAGAAAGTAAACAAAGTAAACAGCTTCTTGATATTTGAATAAACATCTCCAGACCACCAGATTATGTCGGAAGCTGAGAGTTTAGTAAAATTATTTTTTGGACTACAACTTCTGCAACCCATCGCCTGAATAGTAAAAAAGATAAATCCATTTTTAAAAAATCCTTAAGCTCTGTTACAACACCTCAGTTCTAGGCAAGGAGGAAAGACAGCGTGCTGGAGTACAAAAATAATACAAATGACAAATATTGTATAGAACGTACCTGTGGTGGGTTAACTCAGTTTTGGCTGTGCATCAACAATCAGCATCACCCAGTATTGTTAACTACCAGGTTGTCAGGTCTTACCAATTTAATACTTATTTACCAAGGTATGCTGACATATCTACAATTTTCTTTAATTCATACCGGTGAATTGTACTTTTCATTGTTATTCAATGTGTTTAAAAACAGACTTTTAAAATCTACTTACAGCTCCCTTTTGTAGATTATTATCATTAACCTTGTATTATTATACAGGGTAAAGCCATGTCAAACGTGGAGCCAACTAAAATTGTTCAACACATCCCCAGTTTTTTTTTTTTTAAATAAAACAGCTGGGTGAAGCTGACCAAACAAAGAGCCCTTGCACAAGAACAACGTGATTGGACTGATGTTTCAAGCTCCACTATCTGCAGATACATCTAACAGAGCCAAATCCTTGATTTCCTCCAACAGTTGATACAAGTTCACGCCCTGCGTCTGGCGATACTCCTCGTATCCTTCATCCATCTTCTCCGTCTTGGCTTTGTCATGAGCAAGCTGAGCTTCCTCTGCCGTCTTTGTCACTTCCCTTACCAAATCTGTTCGAGATATGTGAGAAGTCTGAGACAGCTCCCCTGTCAAGGTCTTATGAGGTTTACAGTTTGTTATCTGAAGCCGGATGGTATCGGCATGGCAACGAGAACTCTGTGCTGAGATTCTTACCTGAGAGGAAAACACAGAGTAAGATTCTGTTTTGCCTCCATTGGCAAGTTCGTGGTATCTGTGACACATGTTTGTAACTTACGGTCACGTGGTCAAACAGATTCAGAGTAACAGCATCCCCAGCTGTGGGAGTTGAGGTTATTTTGCTGGGAAATCGCTGAAGCGAACCAGGTTTCCATTCACAGGTTCCATCAGTCTGGCAAGAGAGGACCAACCCTTCCTTGTTTTTCAGATACGCAGCACCTTTGATTCCATACCTGTGACAGAAACAGATTAGGCAACAATCTTAAATAAAGTCCAGTTACCAGAGCAGTTTGAATTTAACAACAGGAGAGTTGGTACTTTAGAGGAAAATCTGTGACAATGAAATCATAATACTGTAAAAGGTAGTATTACAAGGAATACAGTATAGGCTGGCAAAAAGTAGCATGACTTCCTGTAGCCATTTTGAGAAGGACTGCAAAAGAAAACAGATATTGGAGCTTGGTGTGGAGTGTCTGTGTGAGAGAGAGAGTCTGGTGGGGGAGAAACTGCCCCTTGCCCACTGCAGTATACGGCAATATTCCATGTTCCTCATTTTCACTCTTCCCCCACCTCTCAGGTCCTGCTTGACTGAAATATCTGAACCAATAAAAAGGTAAAGGTAAAGATCTATCAAGACCAGCAGAGGCCAACCAGGCGTCCCAGGTGGGAAGCTCACAAGAGAATCTTCACATTCATGTTCCCCAGCAACTGTTACCTGCAAAAGCAGGAAGCTTCCAGTAGCAGATTAACCAATTTCCAACTAATAGCAAACCTATCATGGGGGTTTTCTTGGCAAGATTTGGCAAGGGGTTTTTGCCACTACTTTCCTCTGAATGCAAGAAAGTGTGGCTTCTCCAGGGTCACCCAGCGAGTGTCCATGGCCAAGCGAGCTCAGAAACATGCAACCTGCCACACAAACATGCTGTTTCCTCAGTTCAAGCCACAGCTGCCTTACCTTGGGATGAAGACCAAGACGCCATTTGCTCGGATTGAATAGATAACCCCATCAGCTGTGCACTGCTCATCTCTTTCGGAGCTCTTGTCTTTGAAATACGTGCACTGGAAAAGCTCTGTTGATTGTTTCTGGGCGTACTGGGCAGCCTATCCAAAAACAGTAAGTTAGGGCAGAATGCAGTTTTCCTTCATGAAGTCAAGTTCAGAAAATGCCAGAGTCCCAGCCTCAAAGTTGTCAGATTCACATTGTCTATTGCCTGCAATGTCTACCTGGCAAAGTCTTTGGACTTTGTTCCTGTGATCCACTCAGTGTTAAAATGGCTGCGGTGCTTGTATTTTAATTTTGTCAGCAAACAAAGATAATTTCTTAACAATGTACATCTTCATAGTTACATATTCTCTTAAAAAAAAAAAAGATAAACAAATGTAACTCCTATACAGTGGCCCAGACCACCTGCAATCAAGTTGGAGCAGGTTCAGAGAAGCAAGCTGACACCATCAGTTTGGCTTTACTGGTAAACTGGCCAGTCAGGGGGAGTCCTCCCTCTAGTGACAGTGGGACCAAAAAGTACTCCAGGCCAGGCTGCCAGGTGGACATATATACTGGACAAGGCAGCAGCCTCAGGATTCCTCCTTGAGCCAGGCAAGTGGCTTCCAAAGGCCACCTGTGTCAGGTACAACCCAGGAAAGCTATATCTCTAGTCAGCTTAAGTCCAACATGTCTTTCTCTGCTAAGCCACTGCCTTCACTCACACACATCAAAGGCCTGCTGCTCGTCCTACCCGGTTTCTGTTGTTGATGTGCTTGCAGAGTTCATCAAGTTCCTTGTTGCCAAACAAGCTATCCTTGGTGCCTGCTTCATCTTCTTTTGAAGTGGCTGCCAAGAGCAGTCGATGGACTATTATGTCAGCATACCTCCGAATGGGGGAAGTGAAGTGGGTGTATTTATCCAGCGCCAGACCTAAGGCCAGGAAACACCAAGAGGCATTAATTAACAAGAAGTCCATGGCTGATGTCCTGTATGGACTTGGAGAAGCATAAAGCTCTGCAGGTATAGTTCTACTGCATCCCCAAGCATACCATCTGTCTGTCACCTGGCAACCCTCCCTCCAGCCACTGAGTGGCTGGGGGAAGGCATAGGGTCACACCATCTTGGGGCCCCTCCAGGTGCTCCAGAAAGATGCTTGCTTCTTACGAATGGTGATGGGGGGCAGCTGGCATAAATGCAAGTGGCTCAGCCACAGATTGGTGAGGACAGGGACGCTGGATGCCTCCATCTACAACTACCACGAAAGGACAGTTGAGGTTTTGCATTGAAGAGACACAGTGTAACTCTACGCTCACGGAGTTATCCCTAGGTTGTGTGACACTACCTCATTACAGAACTGCAACACTCCACAATCAAATGTGGATTGTGTGTGGATGTGTGATGCACAGCCATACACAACAGTGTGCAATGGCACTGCACACACAGCTCTGCTTTCACAGCCTTCAGCTGAGTACAGATATTATGCATTGTCCAAAGATATAAAACCACATGCATAAGACACCAACAGGATGCTAACTGACAGACACACATATTATGCCAGTATATGTCACTTGCAGGATTCTAGCTCACTAGAGAACAGAGCACAGGGTAGCGGCAAGGGTTTAAAGACACACACAGAAGCAGTAAATGAAAGCGGATACCATAGTGAGAGAACTCTTCTTCAGGACAGGATCCAGTTGAAAAATAAACCGCATTAGACATTGCCTGGGTGGCCATAGATCTCAGTAGCTTATTTACAAGAGGATCGGCGGGGTCAACTGCTCTGTCCAAGGAGTCAGCTAATGCCTTGTTAGACCTATAAAGATTGATATGGTTCATTTTTTCAGGAAGTACTCAGCTTATTTGCACTGCTCCGCAATGGAATTGCTTGATGCTTCAGCTTTTGTGGTGCCAGCCTCCACCAGTTCTTCCTGGTGGTCTTGTTCCCAACAATGCCAGAGCTAAACCAGTTCTTAAGAGGTCCCAGTTGCATGTTTTTTAAGGTACAGCTAACAGTGGTCAGTGGCATGAGACATTCCCAAATTCCTAATTTCAAGGAGTGGGGCTCTCCTTATCTTGGGGAGGAGTGTGCTTCATTCCACAATTCAATGGACTGCCCACTCCCCCACTGGCAACCAGACTATGCAGGCTGCTCTCTGAATGAACAGCAGAACTATTACCATCACTCAAAATCAGAGAACAGCTTAGCTGGAAAGTTCATCATGGCTTCCCCCTCCTGGCTCAAAGTACCATTACCCCTATCACTGCACAAAAAATTATTTGGACCATGAGAGGACCAGGGGACATGGCTGGCACCAATGTCTGGATTTTAACTCAACTTTTAAAAATGCTATCCAAGGTGCTGTACCTATCTTGAGGTCACAGGTTCAGTACTTTAGCCCCTTCAGATTAACACCAGGAAAGATTTCACTGCCCCACTGACATGAAAGTCATTTAAAGTTCTGTTGAAAGCATGAAGTGAATTCAGCTGATGTGTCTGTCCTTTAAACTTTAGACTAATACTTGGAAAGGATTTACTGCTTGACTGGCATGGAAGACTTTTAAAATTAAGCCTAAAACCTGGCATGGATTCACTATCCCACTGACATGGAAGCCAACAGCTAGCTTTGCAGAGAGCTACTATACAGTCAAAACCCGAAAGGAAACAAAAATATTGTGCAGCTAGGGCCTTGCTGAGGAACACTCCATCCTACTTACCGGGTGTCTATAACAAAACCTTTAGCACTTGCACATTCTCGGAGCTCAGAAAAAAACTCCTGCCGTGGCGGTGGGTGTTGACGCAGGAGAGCCTGATGAGGGAAACTCTCCCAGATTTTCTTTGCCACCCAGTGATTTGCAAGGATCATACACTCAGCAATTGTCTCATGAACTTCCAGTGGCTGCTGGGGGATAAGGTCATCTATGTTCTTTTTGTCATCCAGTTGAACTCTGACCTCGATTCCTTCCAGTTCTAATGCCCCACAACTGTCCCGTTTGGCTCTAATGTGCCGGGCAACATCAGTCAGCTTCCCTATGGCCCAGACCAGTTCCTCTAACTTCTGTTTTCTTGTCTTTTCATCCATTTCTTTGAGTTCTGGGATTTCATCTCCAGCGGTCAGGTCTCCTTCTAGTAAAGCCTGCGCTGCCTCATAGAAGAGTTTGTAGGAAGAGCGAATGATGGTTCTCTTGTACCAAACTTGTTTAATTTCATAGGAAGTTTTGTCAAGCTCCCAGATGACACTCACGGCATACCTGGAGAATATACATCATCACAGTTTGGTAAGCAAATACACTTTTCATTGGGTGTAACTACTGGAATATTTTCAGCATGACAGAAACCTACAGGGTTCAAACTTTCATTCTCTTAAAATTGCTTTTACCATACCTACAGGGCTACAGCTATTAGCCAGACAACATCTACTTATATTCTTAGTAGTGGGGAAAAAATGATCCCTTGTTTCTACCTTTTCTAAAAAAAAAAAAGGCAGTGAAAATAAAATGTTAAATATGAGAGAAAGTGTCTTGATACTCAAATCTTACTAAGTAACAATGCTTTGTTTAACATCACTGAAGTAACTTTGTTCATTCTAAAAGCAGACAAACTTTTGTGTTTACAAAACAACTTGGGCTACCTTAGTACATTTATTCCTTAATTAACAAAGTCGATGTGTTCCTGAGCATTATTTCTTTAAAAGAAAATTTGGAGCTCACCTGTCAACATTTCCAAGAAGAGAGCACAAATTAGCACTCAAGATAGCAGGGAGCATGTCGTAACGTCGATCAGCTAGGTAGTAAGTGGTGGCCCTGAGAAATTGGGAGAAGAATAGTAATCAGTATCTTTATAATTCAGTTACTCCTTGGGAAACAAGAACACGTATTATACGACCATCTAGGACAGCCTATTCTCCAACAGGACTTTTATGTGGACAACAGGTATTAGGTTCAATGAAGCTCATGAGTAAATTTAAAAGCTTTAATCCTTTCTACTGTGGCCTATTTGTATTTATATCTATTGTAGACATAAGATAGGCAGCCATCAAAAGGTACACATTGAAGGTACAACTAAGACAACTGTCTGCATGTTATTTCACACGAAATTATTACAGAGATATGATTTCATGGCAACTTCCTTTCTTTTCAGTATAGTTGAAGGGAGTTGCCTGCTGGATTGTACCCAAAGAAACTCAGAAACAAACTCACCTTGCTCTTGCCTCAATATCAGTGTAAGAACCTGCGGCCACAAAATGAGTTACATCTGCAATATGGACCCCTAGTTCCAAATTCCCATTGGGCAGCTTTCTAATTGACAGAGCATCATCCACATCTTCACAGCCTTTTGGATCAATGCTGAATACTAAGTGCGTATCCCTCAGATCTTTGCGTTTTAGCTCTTCTTCTAGAGTCACTTTCCATGGCTTCTCTGGATTGATGACTGGCATTTCACACATCTGTGGGAATCAACCCCTGCTGGTCAGCCATAAGAGACAGAGAACTAACATTTATTCATGCCCTCTCTAGCAGCCAGCTATTCAAAACCAGAACAACCCAATGACTTGGTCTCTCATGTACTGAAATCACACAGATGAGACACAAACACTAGAGATAAAAGGGGCAGAAGGGTTTGCCCTTGTAATGTGGCATCCTAAAGCCACTGCTGCCGGTTGCTAAAGCTCTACTCACACCACACCCACAACACCAGAGAGACAGCTGAGTATCACACCTTGCAAACGGGAAATGTGGCACAAAGTGTGGCGTTCAGTGTTTTGACAGTTGTAAGTTTTCTTGCTCTTTAAAACAGATTTCTGGCCCTCAGTTAAAAAGACTGGCAGGCTGAAATGTCAAAAGATCTGAAGGAATATTTTAAAATGAATGAAGGCTCTGCAAGTTCTTATGCTATTGAATGGAAAGCATGGAAAGCCTACATTTGGGGTAGAATCAGTCCTTATTCTTCTTTTAAAAAAAGAATTACTAAACAAGCAGCTGAAATCTCCGGTATCTCAATCTGCTATTTTTCCATAAGAAACATCCATTTATCAAGGATTGCAAAAAAGTTAAATATGCACTGAATAATATTTTCTCGCAACAAACAGAACTGGCTTTAACATGTTGTTGGTGTGTGACTGCAAGTCATTTCTGACTTATGGCAACCCTAAGGTGAGCTTATTACAGTGTTTTCTGAGGCTGAGTGTGTGTGTGATGCACACAAAGTAACCTGGTGGGTTTCCACTGCCCCAAAAGGGGACTGAACCCAGCTGATGATGATAATACTGGTGGTGAGATGGTGGTTAGGCAGTATTTGTAAAGATCAGACTTCAGGACCTCACACGGTTTTGTGTGTCTCTCCAGGACTAGTGAAATCACATTCTGAAACAATATGTACCAACTCTAAGTGTTGAAAAATTCAGTTAGGAATGTAATGTTAGGCATGTTTAATGTTAAGCACAGAGGAGGCTATATATACCTACCCTACCCAGGCAACTACCATTGAACATTTTAAACAGTTACCAGAACTACTTCTTCCATTATGTAAAACCACACAATATTCTCCCTATAAAGCTCAGAGAAGTTACTTGTTTGGATGTTTCTCAGAATACCCTAGCCACCGTGTTGGTCTTCATCCAAAAATGTAATCTTTTTAAACTCTCATTTCTCTTAGGACATGTAGCAACTCATTTTATGCAGTGGAACAGTCTATGACGCATCATGGGATGCTATTTACAAATTAGAGGGCATTAAATTACAGTTAACCAACCAATTAAATCCACTTGAAACATAAGTAAGACAATCTGACCTGTGCTTCAGAGAACGGGCTAACAGAGATGCTGTTTTCCACCAAGATAGTTTGAATTTCACTTTCAAGATCTCCTATCCGTCCTAAAACCCTCACGAAATGTCCATTGGGATAGAGTGACGTTGACTCCCAAGAATCAATGCGCACAATGACACGGAAGTCCTGGGACAAAACAGTACAGGACATCAGAATGCTAGTGCAGTGGCCATGCTCATCACCAAGAACAAACTAGAAGATGTCAGATAACTCTACCTGTAGGGCATCAGCTTGCTGCGTACTAATTCTGATTTTGGGAATCCTGTAATCCCAAGGTGTGACTAGGATTTTCTGTGTGGTTTTGCCATGTGACTGGTTCTCTTCTTTGGATGGGAAAGTAGCCACGTAGTCACGCCAGTTTTTCTGTAGGATGCCAACAACTTTTCCTTCAAAGAGGAATCAGATTGATTATATATCACAAGTAAGAAAGAGAAGCAAAAGAGCCCAATAGTGGCTGTTTGATAGATCTACCTATTTATGGAAAGATCTATTGTGCTAGTGAGGCAGCAGGAGAATTGCTATTATGATACAGTAACACAGGGAATGTCTACAGAGGGTAGTTCCAGGTCTAGGCAGCAACTTCTAAATGCTACAATACATTTTAAACAAGATCAATAATTTCCTCTCCTTAAATGTAAGCTTGTTTAAAAAATGGTATTTTCTAGCAGGATTGCAATTCCAGTCTGAAGCCCAAAGGATGCTAGTATGAATTACAAACCTCCAAATTATGGCCTGACAGCAGCTGAGGCTGCCAGATGAGAATAGAGTGTTTTGTGACCGTCAAGCTTAGGTGGTGTAAAAGCACACGAAACCGATGAGCAGGTGGCAGACAACTTGCTGGGAACGACTTCTGCCTGGAAATTATGTTGTCAGTGAAAAGGAGGCTCTGCATATATGGCCCTCGGGGCGGCAGTTGTGTGGCCAAGTAAAACCCACCGGCTCAGTGAGAACTGGATAGAGCAACACTTATATAAGAACCAGGCCTCACAGAAGAGGAGCCCAGGGGCCATATGCACCAATGGTCTGTACTCTGTCCACCCCAAAATAAAGGCTGAAGCTTTGTGTAAGTTGAGAAACTGGGCAAGGCTGGGCAGAGCTACTGAACCAGAGCTCACGAACTGCTGTGAGGGGAGCCAATGAGGAGACAAATATAAAAACCGGAGGCTTGACTGTAATAAGGTTAGGTAGGACAAGTTGGAGGTAGAGTTGGGTTGGCCACTTGGGAAGGAGGGAACCTTACCTGTAGGCATTGGCTCACAGTATGCCTCCCCAGAGGTTTTTTCCTCTGTGTCATTCTCACAAAGGGCAGCAGTCCGTCCCTTCCATTCACTTTGGGGCAGTAGTTCAACAGCAACAACATTGCCATGGATCGCTCTGTTCCGAGCTTTGGTGCCGTAAATGAGGACATCAGTTTTGAGATCTGGGTGCAAATCAAGGAAGAATGAATCAGGAGGGCTGGAGCAATCAATCAAGCCTTCATTTTACATCCTCCATAGTTACATCCCTGGGGCAAAACCTAACCAAATCAAAGCCAGTTTCACTTTGCAAGTAAAAAGTAATGAATTAGTTCTCACCTTGTTCTTTGTTACTGGCACCTTGAAGTCGTACAAATGCTTCTACTTGTGCTCTGTGCTTATTCACGTTCAGGACTCCCTGCAAGACATAAAATTTGGAATTATGCACAATTAGTACACACATACAAGCTTATGATTACTTGAGTTCTATGGCTGTGTAGGCTGGGATTTGGTGCGCTGACAACTTCCAGCTTTAGTGCTGATTAACTTCAGGTGCTCTTGGGTCAAACCGGCTTCCTGGATCTTTTTCAACCCAATTTCATGACCAGAACAGACAATGAATTGGCGACCCTATGGCATGGGTGGGCAAAGTATGACTTGGAGCCTTCTTGGGGCAGCCTCCCCATTATCTGTTCCAGGAAAGCCATCTGATCCATTTTGTCCTTCCATAAAGAATCACTTGTTCTGAAAAACATTTGTACAGCTAGCTAGCTCGTGGTATTCTTTTTTTTCACAAAAAAGTCTGCAGTATTCTGTCTGCTGTAGCCATTTTCTTGCAGCCCTCTTTTAATTATGTGATGTTAAGTGTTTTTATACTGAGGCTTTGTCCTGTGTGCAGTATCAGGCACACTTGAACGGAAAGGCGGGATTGACATTAACAGAATCAAATAAATAGCTTGTGAGCACAATACCAGATCTTCCAAGTGATGGTTTTATTTCCCCATCAGCTCTTTATTGACCTATAAAGGCCACTGGAAACATTTCAGCAGGAGTTTCCAATCCATCTTTTCTGGCACAGACAGTACCCATTTTATGATGGCAGGGCAAAGGGGCAAGGAGGAGACAAAAGACTGATAAGAAAGGAGCCTATTTGTAAGCAGTCTCTGGCAATCCCTCTTTTATATTCTTACTCTCATCATTACCACTTTGAGCGTTTTACAGAAAGTGAGTATAGGAATGTTATATAGAAAAGTTGTAAAACGTGCCTCCTTGGCTACTCTTCCATGCATGCTTGATGCTTTCACAATCAGTATAGATTCCTGGCTGCCAGGGACAAAAGCAGCCAATTTCCCGCTCCCCCATTTCTCATGAAACCTGGCAAGGCAGCTTTTGTTACTAAAGCGCCTTCTTGGCATATCTCTCATTTTACCTGTATGTATCTTCCTGATTTGATCCCAGCTTCTAGGGCTTCCAGAGGAATATGCTCAGCATACTCCTTCCCATTATTCTCTTGACTTTCATTCTCCCGTTCACGCCGTGACTGCAGGATAGATTCAAAAAGCTCATGTGCAGCTTTTAAGTCAGGCCAGAAGTTGTCTAAATAATCCTGTGCAGACAGAGAGAGGAGGAGGAGGAGTAGATTAACACTGGAGTTTTTCTTAATGCTATAGCCCTTCAACCTGGGATCCCACAGAGGAGGTTCCAGCCAAGAGAGAGCTTTTTAGTACCTTCTTCTGGCTGGAAGATATGGCCCAAACCCAGGACAGACATCCACAGAGGGTCTGGTACCTCTTGCTTTGTTGTAGCTGAGACTGACACCTTTTGGGTGCCTTCCAGAAGTTCCTTTCTCTTTCTTCCTGTAAATTAAGTATTCTGCAGTAGGGAACCTGGGGGTCAGGGCTCTAGGACGACAACACAGGAATGGCTTTGGTGAGCCACATTATTCCCACTGCAGCCCTTCCACCATCCATGGATTTAAGAGGACAAATCCCAAGCAGTGGCTATATTTTCTAGACCAGTGCTCTCAGGCTATCTGATGTGACCATCTGGCAGCTTTTTTCCTAATGTGCCAGGGACCAATATCACATTCGAGTCATATCAGCTACAAGTGTTTCTTCCTAGAAATTCTCAGCAGACCGGCAGCTGATGGCTCACACACTGCCACTGGTCAATAGACCACAACTTTTGAGTTCTAGACTCTTGAGTTCTTATCTAGAACAGATAAGATTCTGGATAAGAGCTAAATAAGAGCCTTTTCACAGGACACAATTATAGCCCTGTGATTCCACTTTAGGTGGCAATATTCCATCCTATGGGGTTTGGGGATTTACA
Organism: Ctenosaura bakeri; assembly: GCA_948474755.1. Taxonomy (NCBI): domain Eukaryota; kingdom Metazoa; phylum Chordata; class Lepidosauria; order Squamata; family Iguanidae; genus Ctenosaura; species Ctenosaura bakeri. The sequence continues at coordinate 17,428 of CAOLHI010005343.1, forward strand.
GTTTAGGAGACAGGCAGTTAAAGTGGAATCATAGTGCCATAATTAGGTTGTGTGAAAGAGCCGCAGAGATGGGAACTACAAGCCCTCTAGATTGTTGCTATTCAAAGCAGTGGTCCATAGATAGTGCCAGCCCAGGAGCCTTTAGGTTGCAAGGTTCCAGGAAAAGAAGAAAGAGTTGTAGCCAACAGCCACTGAGATGGTGCAGGTCCCTGGCATATCGGGAACTTCATGAGGAGGCCAAGTGAGAGAACAGAAGTCTTGAGTTGTTCAGTTTGCTCAGTACATCAAAGCACACAATCACTGAAACACTGTTTGTATGTACGTGCTTTCAAGTCACCTGTTGACTTGTGGTGACCCCATGAGTTCTATAGGGTTTCCATAGGCAGGAATACTGAAAGGTGGTTTGCTATTGCCCTCCTGGGAAATATAGCCCAGAGCACCTGGAATTCCATGCTGATCCCTCTTCCAAAAACCAACCAGGGATGATCTTGTGCTTAGTTTCCCAGATCAGACAGGATCTAGTGCCTTGAGGGTATTTAGGTCTCTCTACAGAAATATTACCTTGAATGAAATCACAAAGACACCTTCTGTTTCACTTCCAAGCTGCTCGATAGACTCTTCGTCATCTGTTACCATGACGATGGGCATCTGACCCAAGAAGTGATTATAGTACCACACGGAGGCATTGTAAATACTCCTAGGGACCAAGCAATCACATTTATTCATCTGTATCACGTTGCATCTTTTTAAAAATGTCATGTAATTCTTAACATTCAGAGGATAACAACCACATTCCCAATGGCATACAACAGACATTTAATATCAAGCTGCTGGAACAAGTGTTCTTGGTCTGGTTCAATTAACAACTTGTTGTGAATCAGAGAGGGCCTTCTCAATGGTGGCACCCTAATTGTGGAATACCCCTTTCTGAGAGGTCTGATGAACTCTAGCAGTTCTGATGCTGAGTAAAAACACAGATTTTGGAATCAAAGCCTTTGGGGCTTAACCGATCTCATCCAACCATTTAAACTCTTTTAAACTCTCGTGGTTTTAATGTGTCCAATTGTTTAATATGCTTTCAGTTGGTATAAATTGTTCTCACTATTTAAGTTGGTGTTTTAAATTGGTTTTATTGTGCACCACCCATGGGATGGGTTAAAAATATTTGAATAAATAAACAAGCCAGATACATACCATCCTCTGCAGATCACACACTTTTCCACACTACCGAAGTATAGCATTATGATACCATTTTAACTGCCAGGGATCCCTTCTGTCTAATACTGGGATTTGTATTTTGGTGGGGAATTTAGAATTCTCAGCCAGAGAGCTCTAAAGCCCTGTCAAACTATAAATCCCAGGATTCTGTTGGATATAGCCATGGGATTTAAAGTTGTATCAGACTGCTCTAACTGTGTAATCTGAAACTGATTCAAGTCCAGAATGTTTTTAACCATCAACCATCAATTATCCTGAACACATACCGGGTCTGCCACTTCTCCAAAGATTCTCCTCTCTCTCTTGGCAAATAAGAAAGCAGCTGGAATTCATTAAAAAACATAATGCAGTCATGACGGGCATCTCTCACTAAATTTCGCAGTTTATTGTATTGTCTGTGGAAGGACAGGGCAGAAAAGGCACTGTGTCAAACCAATACAGCTTTACCATTTTTGTGAATAGGAAAATTAATTTTTAGTAAAAGATCATAAAAATTTAGGCATAACTAACAGCAATATTGATACCGTAGAATCTGCTCAATGAGTTATAAGGTCTGCATAGACACGCGTATATCATGTTCACATAGAGAGGTAAAGGTAGACTTTTCATTGCATGACCATATGTTGTAGCAGGGAAATTTACTAAAACAATTATATGAAATGCTGTTGTCTGAATTTAAGAGCTTTCCTTTTTCTTTCCCACTCCCATTTCCCATTTTTTTAAAATTGTGCCTCTTAGATTTTAGATTGCATGGAGGGAATGTCTTATCTTTACAGTGCTTAGAATATATTAAGTGCTTTATAAGCTATTAATAATTATTATTAATAATAAATCCAATTTCAAATTGGATGAAACCATTAAATGAAGCCTTACACAATTAACACCCATTAAATAATTTAAAGAACAGAGGGTACTTTAAATTTATAATTTAACATTAATGTGACTTATGATTAATAAAAAATGACACTGCCTTGGCAATCTACCGTATGATCTTTTGAAAACATTCCCTACAAGCTTAAAATTCATATATAAAGACAGCCACCTTGCAAATCATTAAGATCTTATTATAACTTAAGATAATGAAAATAATGGATATTATTTGAAACCCTCCAGACTGTATGTAGAATGTAACACAAGTGCTGGGGAGAGGACAGGGAGGGAAGAGCATTATAGTTCTCCACAAGTACCCCAGAAACCTGCTCCAAAGGACTGGGAAACCCCCTGCAGCCAGTTTTTTGGGCAACAGTTAAAGTTGCAGGAGGAGGGGAAAGGAAAGAAGTTCTGTGACTTTTGTCAATATCACACTTTAACTGGGATTTATAAACTGATAAGAGATTTAGAATTCTCCATAGACAGGTACTAGTGCTCTCTAGCAGAGAATTCTAAGTCCTCAACAAAGCACAGATCCCAGAATTCTGTAGGAAGGAGCCATGACCGTTAAAAGGATATCAAAATTGTGTGTGTGTGTGTGTGCATGCGCGTGTGTGTGCATGCGCGTGCATATGCGCGTGCGTGAGTGCATATTTGTCCCTGCATGCCTGACATGGCTAGAAGTGATTTTTGGCTGTTCCCACCCACCCACTCTCCATTTTAAATAAATGTTTGGGAACATGTGAGGGGCTTGGAGGGGCCATGGGTCTGACCCCTTTTGAGCATCAGGGTGTGTAAAAAATAGCTCAAAAACATGGAAAGAGTGGGAGCTTCTGGATCCACACTCTGAGCTCCGGGGCACCATATATGTGGCCTACAGGCTGCCCTCTGCCCGCCCCTGAACTGATCAACTGTTGGTCAAGGAGTTAATGCAAATAGGAAAAACTGTTTGGGATTTCATTCTGGAGACATAAACACCCCATCCCACTTAAGCCAAATCAGCGCCATCACATCAAAGGGGCTAATGTGGAATAGGAGTTTTGCAGACATTTTATTTCCCAGGGCTCTGCCGCTGGTCTCAGACTGCATAAGAGCTCACAGAAAGATTAGGTCCAGGCTGTGGAGGAAAAAACCCGATCAAAATAGTCTTTCAGGCACCCAGAGAAGAAGAATATTATCATAGGCTGAGAGGTGCCCTGTGGTTAAAAAAAATGCAAGCGGCAAGGAAGCATTAAGCATTTTCATTAACTTGCCTTGTTATGACTGAGGATTAGAATATTTCCATTTCCTCTGAAATATATTCATAGATAATAATGCTATAATTAATGTCAACGAGAGAAATCCCTGATTAACCTTTGGGGTCCCAAGGGCGTACACAGGACTAATGCACTCAAAGTCACCATGGCATATCATTAACCTTTGTCAGTCTAAAAAAAGGAACAGCAGAACAACACATTTTGCAATTTGGTTCTATACAGTCGGCCCCCCACATTTGCAGGTCTGCCATTATGGATTCGATTATTTGCAAGTTTTCCCAACCCCTGCCGCCCCCCTCACCTCAGACACTTCTTTTCTGGGGGAACCTTCCCTCCTGGTGGCTCTGATAAGGTTACACAGCCCTTTAAAAACCTGCCTCCAGCCCCCAAGCAGTCACAGCCTGGCCAGCTAAGGATAGCTCACAGCCCAATGTCCCCACACCGCAAACCCTTTCCCAATGCCCCCCACACACCCAAGGAAGGAATGGAAAAGAGGGAGGGGAAGTATAGGGTCACCAGGCCAACACCCCCCTTGTCTCTCCTTTCCCTGACCTGGCTTGGCCCCTAGGTACCTGCAAAAGTGGAAAATCACAAGCATCAAAATGTGTCTGTGGAAACGGGACCAAGGCACAGTGGGGAGGGCAGGCGCCCTGGCTCCAAACCACGGCAGAGAATCATAGAATCATAGAAATTCAGAGTTGGAAGAGACCACACAGGCCATCCAGTCCAACCCCCTGCCATGCAGGAACACCCTCAAAGCAATCCCGACAGATGGCCATCAAGCCTCTCCTTACAAACCTCCAAGGAAGGAGACTCCACTACTCTCCATGGAGGCAGCAGATTCCACTGCCGGACAGCCCTGACTGTCAGGAAGTTCTTCCTGAGGTTCAGACGGAATCTCCTTTCCTGCAGTTTGAATCCATTGCTCCTTGTCCTGGTCTCTGGAGCAGCAGAAAACAAGCCTTCTCCCTCCTCTATGTGGCATCCCTTCAAATATTTAAACATGGCCATCATGTCCCCTCTTAACCTTCTCTTTTGCAGACTAAACATATCCAGCTCTCTCAGTCTATCCTCATAGGGCTTCATGGCTTCCAGGCCTCTCACCATTTTGGTCGCCCTCCTCTGGACTTGCTCCAGCTTGTCAATATCCTTCTTGAATTGGGGTGCCCAGAACTGGACACAGTATTCAAGATGGGGTCTAACCAAAGCAGAGCAGAGTGGTACCAGTACCTCCCTCGATCTAGACACCAGACTCCTATTGATGCAGCCGAGAAAGGAGAGGGAAAGCGGGCAGGTCGGCACGGTGGCCCCATACTTCCTCTCTCTCACCCATCTCCTGCCTTGGGTGTGGAGGGGTGTCAGGAAAGGGTTCGTGGTGCTGAGAAATCAGGGTGCAGACTGCCTTGAGCTAATGGAGCCCCCTTCCCTCCCCTCCCACAGTTGCCCACCCCAACGTTAGAGGAGATACCTGCGGCCCCTTTGATGCTGCATCGCCTGACACGCCGTCTGCATGAAAACAACGCCCTTCAGCTCAGGGAACTCCAGTATTTCCAGGTAATCTTGGACCACCTTCCAGTCTGGCACAACATAATGGGTCACGTCATCTGATAATAATTTCCCATCTGAAAGAGAAGTCAGATCTTACTAAAATGTATTTATCTGTCCTGTGATTCACTAGACAAGAACCCCCCCCCCCCAGAATAATTTATGATCTGTAATTCAAAATGGGGAAAAAACTAGTGAAGGCTTTAAGGAAAACACTTGCAAGAAGGTATTCTACTGTTTTAAATTGTTCTGTTTTTGATCCTTTTTAAGTATTTCAAGGTTGACTGAGTGTATGTTTTGAACTAGACTGTAATCATTTTAATTTGTAAGCCACTTTGAGTCCCAATTTTGGACAAAGGTGGGATATAAAGATATTGTTCTTCTTCTTCTTCTTCTTGCTGGGAGTTGCCCATGCTTGGACTAAGAGGATGTCTGGCTTGATCCTGAAATTCCTGTGAATGTCCTGTAAACATTTCCATGCAGTCTGTCCCAACCCACCCCCCCTCCAGATGTGTGGGGCTATTGCTTTCATCATCCCCATCCAAAATGTAACACCTGCCGTGCTTGCTGTGGATGAGGGGTGTTGTAGTTCAACACAGCTAACAGCTACCATCACAGGACCGGCTATTCTAGTAGCATAATCCTGTGCACTTTATAAAGGACATAGAATCATAGAAATATAGAGTTGGAAGAGACCCCAGGGGCCATCCAACCCCCTGCCATGCAGGAACACCCTCAAAGCACTCCCGACAGGTGGCCATTCAGCCTCTGCTTAAAAACCTCCAAGGAAGGAGACTCCACTACACTTCGAGGCAGCAGATTCCACTGCCGGACAGCCCTGACCGTCAGGAAGTTCTTCCTGAGGTTCAGGTGGAATCTCCTTTCCTGCAGCTTGAATCCATTGCTCCTTGTCCTGGTCTCTGGAGCAGCAGAAAACAAGCCCTCTCCCTCCTCTACGTGGCCTCCCTTCAAATATTTAAACATGGCTCTCATGTCCCCTCTTAACCTTCTCTTCTGTAGACTAAACATGCCCAGCTCTCTAAGTCTATCCTCACAGGGCTTCACGGCTTCCAGGCCCCTCACCATTTTGGTCGCCCTCCTCTGGACTTGCTCCAGCTTGTCAATATCCTTCTTGAATTGGGGTGCCCAGAACGGGACACAGGATTCAAGATGAGGTTTAACCAAAGCAGAGTAGAGCGGTACCAGTACCTCCCTCGATCTAGACACCAGACTCCTATTGATGCAGCCGAAAATTGCATTGGCTTTCTTGGCTGCCGCGTCACACTGCTGGCTCATGTTCAGCTTGTGGTCTATGAAGACTCCTGGATCCCTTTCACACGTCCTGCTATCCAGCCACGTGTCCCCCATCCTATATTTCTGTCTTCCATTTTTTCTACCTAAGTGAAGGACCTTCCACTTCTCTCTATTGAATAATCACACTTTACTCATCAGTAACATCCAAGTGTTGCTTCCCACTCTCTTCAAGGCACATTTAGAGCCAGGTCAGGGGGCATTAAACCACATTCATGGATCTGAACAGAGCTTGGACAGAGATTTTTGAGGACTACGGACTCTCAAGGCCAGACTGACCAGCAGGTGCTCTCCAGGGCTTGGCAACTTTTCCCTTCTGGACCACAACTCCCAGAATCCCCCACTGGCCACGCGTGCTTGGAAATCCTGGGAGCTGCAGTCCCAAAAAACAAAATACTAAATACCTGATCAAGACCATTTCCCCCCTCCTTCTTTCACAGATAAACCCACCCTTTGCCTGCTATTCTCTCTCCTCTGGGAAGTTTTCCTCAGCTGTGCCAGATGGAAGGGGGGCACTCTGTACATGCTCAATGGCACCCTCCCCTTATTACCAAATAAGCCTGAAGAGCCCCATTCCACAAGCACCCATCACTACAGATTCCCCCAAGAAATCACTTTTCCTGTTTTGATCTCAAGAGGTCCCACAATCCCCCAGCGAACTTGAGCCAGGCTCTCTCAGCAGCCACAGGCCACACTGAGTGGAGGATTCTGGGAGTTTTTGCCTCCTCCCCCGCCCATCCTGGCACGCCCCGCCCCCCTCCAAAGGCCCCGCCCACCATTAGGCCCCGCCCCGTTCCTGAGGCGGCCGCCCGCCCCGACCTGCTTCCGCGCATGCTCCCTGGGTCACCCACCTCTGGGACAAGCCGCCCGGCAGAGGGCGCTGCCGCAGGGCACGTCGGGCCGGAGGTAGTGCTCGCGGACGACGCGCACCGAGCGGCCCTGCAGGCCCCGCAGCAGCAGCACCTTCTCCGTCCTCAGCATCCGCGCAGGCGGGGGCGGCGGCGGGGCGAGGGAGAGAAAGCGGGGGTGGGTGGGGCCGCGAAGCCCCGCCTCTCAGCCGCCTCGCACGGCCCGCCGCCCTCATTCGCCCTCGCCGCCGTCCGTCGCGAGAAGAGGCGCCATGGCGACGGCGGCGGAGAGCGCGAGCCGGCCCGGGGGGCGTGGCCAGCCTCCAGAGAAACACGGGGGCGGGGCGGAGGAGGGAAAGGGGCGGGGCCATCCCGAAAGGGAGGGAGCGGCTGGCTGAAGGGGGCGGAGTTTATGCAATAAGACAGTGGGACTACAACTCCCAGAATCCCCAGCCAACACGATCAGGCGCCATGCTTTTGTTGGGGTTGCTGGGAGTGGTAGTTCAGAGGACTAATCTTGTTCAAACTTTGTAAAGCAGTTCGTGTTATCCAGTGTTGCTGAACTCATATGATGGGGGGATGAAATGGGCTTGGAAAAGTTACTTTTTGGGCTACGTCTCTCCCAGTTGAGCTTGAAAAAGTTTTTGGGTGGCAATTCCAAGAAATACTCGGGCAACAGGAGTATAGATACAAAGACCCACATGCAACGTGTCCATACAAATAAAATTGTATTTTTAAACCGATTAATGTTGTGGCCATTTCCGCACTAGGCTGTTATAGCGCGATGATTCCACTTTCAACCTCCTCTGGCATCCTGGGGTTTGCAGTTCCGGGAGGGGCCGGCCGGCCCCTCCCGGAACTGCAAACCCCAGGATGCCAGAGGAGGTTGAAAGTGGAATCATCGCGCTATAACAGCCTAGTGCGGAAACGTCCTCTGTCTTGTCACCCTGCGCTGTTATGGAGCTATTATTCCGCTTTAACCGCCAGGACCCCATTTGATGGCATTCGGGAGCTTGCAGCAGGTCCCAGGATTCCCCAGGAGGTTGGTGCAACAGTTAAAGCGGAATAATTGCGCTACATCCGTGCAATGTGTCGAAAGCCACTGCAAGATCTGGCCAAGGTGAGAATTTCAGCCTGGAAAAGCAATTAGAAAACAAACACATCCTAGAAATCAAAGCAGCTTTTCAAAGGTGATTTGGTGGAGAGGAGTCGACGGAGTGAAGGCACCAGAAAACAAAAAAATATATTATTATTTCGTTATAGAGGAAGGACTGGTGCCACAGTATCACTAAGCCGGCTTGGGCCATTTCCGCACTACAGTGTTAAACCGCTGCTATTCCACTATCAACCTCCTATGGAATTCTGGGGTTTGTAGTTTAGGGAAGGGCACTTTGAATTCTCAGCCAAAGAGCTCTTTGGTCTCAGTCAACTACAAACCCCAGAATTCCACAGGGCGTTGAAAGTGGAATAGCAGCGGTTTAACACTGTGGTGCGGAAATGGCCTTAGATTTTCTTTATTGGTTTTGCTCTCTTTGGCACAGAAGAATTTAGGGGGGGATCCTCGTCCCTGCGTTCAGCAAGAGGAACTGGTCACTGGTAGGAAAAATGAGCCTGGAAGAGACGTCGCAGCCTCAAGGCGCTGAAGAGACGGAGAAATAGATTTTTAAAAAGCGTCGTTTTGAATTCATTAGTTTCTCGGTTTGGGGTGGCGTGTCAGGGATGTTATTATCAATTATTAAATAAAGAAGAAAAAATAAATTTGGTGAGATACGAGTAATACAGTACTACTTTTTCCATGTCTCGGTAGCGGTGATATATCATCTTTTGGCATTTTAATCTTGCAGCTCTTGTACTTCAGATTGTGTCAGCCACATGACACAGAATTCCGCGCACACACAGCTGTGCCAGTCAGGCAAGGCCGGTGCTTTTCCTTCTGTTTTGGAGGATTAAAATAAATGTAGCCCAGACTCGGGAAACAGACCGTGAAAGACAACAGAGGGAGAGATCCTGTTCCAGGAATGCGTCTGCTCTGTTTCTGAAGACTTGTGCAGTGCAATCCTATGAATCATTGCTCAGAGACTGAAACAGGGCACGTGCCAGGACCTGCAGAAGAGGAGGAGGTTACGGAACCACAAATCCCAGAGAAAGAACAAGAGTGCAGTGCTGGCTCCGGCAGAGAGCCCTGCCTGTTCTGATGCAAAAGACGACTTTCCTATACCTACGTTTGCCGAGATAAACAGCAAAGGGAGAACTTGTACCAGTCTCAAAGGCTGGATAGCAGTACGTGTGAAAGGGATCCAGGAGTCTTCATAGACCACAAGCTGAACATGAGTCAGCAGTGTGATGCGGTAGCCAAGAAAGCCAACGCAATTCTCGGCTGCATCAGTAGGAGTCTGGTGTCTAGATCGAGGGAGGTACTGGTACCACTCTGCTCTGCTTTGGTTAGACCCCATCTTGAATCCTGTGTCCCGTTCTGGGCACCTCAATTCAAGAAGGATATTGACAAGCTGGAGCAAGTCCAGAGGAGGGCGACCAAAATGGTGAGGGGCCTGGAAGCCACGAAGCCCTATGAGGATAGACTTAGAGAGCTGGGTATGTTTAGTCTGCAGAAGAGAAGGTTAAAAGGGGACATGATAGCCATGTTTAAATATTTGAAGGGATGCCACGTAGAGGAGGGAGAGGGCTTGTTTTCTGCTGCTCCAGAGACCAGGACAAGGAGCAATGGATTCAAGCTGCAGGAAAGGAGATTCCTCCTGAACCTCAGGAAGAACTTCCTGACGGTCAGGGCTGTCCGGCAGTGGAATCTGCTGCCTCGGAGTGTGGTGGAGCCTCCTTCCTTGGAGGTTTTTAAGCAGAGGCTGGATGGCCATCTGTCAAAGGGAGTGCTTTGAGGGTGTTCCTGCATGGCAGGGGGTTGGACTGGATGGCCCCTGGGGTCTCTTCCAACTCTACATTTCTATGATTCTATGATTTCTAGGAGGCAGCAATTAATTAGGCAGCAGCTGTATCAAGCTGCTGACCTATATAGGCACTGCCTTTCCTCTCCAGGAGTTGTCAGAACTTATCTGACCAGTTGTATTTCTTGGATCGTGTACCTTGGACTTATCTGCTCTGTCTTTGCTGGACTCTGTTTATGCCTTTGACATTTGCTTATTGAGTAAAAGTAAGGGAGTGGTTTTGAGCTGTTTCTTTGCTGTTTTGCCTGTGTTACCTTCTGGCTCTCCGCTGCGCAGCTGCCAGCTCTGGCTTGCTGCCCAGATTGAGACAGAACAGGCAGCCACTGAGAAGGGTGTTTCTCGTGTCCTCACTGCTGGTAAAAATAAAGTGGCTGCATAATTTACTTCTGGACTTAGGCATAACAGAGCCCAAGCCAACCATTTTGATGCAAGATAACCAAAGCTGCATCAAACTTTCTGAAAGTGAAAAGCCACTCAGGAAGAACATTGACATTGCCTTTCTTAAGGTGCAAGAGATGTGTCGCAATGGACTGGTTCCACTAAAGCATTGCCCTACAGAAAAGATGATTGCTGACATCCTTACCAAGCCTCGACCGAGGGACCAGTTCCAGAGGCTACGTGAAGTGATGAAGATTCTCGATGTGGGTCCAAGAGAATGAGAAGGGGACTGTTGGAAAATTACCAGCATTCTCTTTCCCCCCATTTCGTTGTTAGAACAAATGGGATTATTTAGCATAGGGCTTCCTTCCCTGTTTGCATGCTAGATCTCTCACATTCACCAAATTTGCGTGGGTGGGACTGACAGAAAGCCCTCCTCCCTTCCAGGGTTGTCATACTTGGGTAGGCTCATTTGGAGAGATGTGGCTTTTAAGACAGTGTGGACCCAAAATGATATAGGGGCTTAAAGGTCATAAACAGCAGTTCAAATTCTGCCCTTTCTTTTATTTTAGTAAATAAAGACTTAAGTTTGAAGTTACTGTAGCAGAATTCGTCCCTCTCTGTGCTGCCTGCTGCTACTTTTCCAGTGTGCATTTTTCATTATGGTCACTGGGAGTCACTGTTTCACTTACTCAGCTTGACTGTGCTGTGCTGGAAAGTTTTTCTTTCATCCACATGCAACAGACTAAACCTTCTGGCTACTTTTTGCTCAAGCCTTTTCTAGTGGAACCATCTGATCCTCCCGCTGCCCACAAATCAAGAAGCTAAATACTGTTCTACGATACAGAACTACAAAGGAATCTCTTGATTTGTTGCAAATATCCCAACACAAGATGGAAGTAAATTATGACCTTGTGAGCATTACTAAATGCACAGAAGTAAACATGGTTCTTTCTTTATGCTGTTACACACCAGTTAACCATCTTTCTTTTTCTCTGCGTGTTAGTCTATTGCAACAAACCTGAGAAAGACTCCTCTAGCACCTTGGAAACTACCATTTTTTGTGGACAATGGGAGCTGTAGTTCAGCAACATCCCTATATGAAGCTATTTGGATTTTATGGTCTTTCCTTTGGTACGACCGCCATCATGGGCGTGTTTGGTGAGAACGCAGGTGGGAGACTCTTCACGGTGGCTGCTCCCGGGATGAAGAATTCCTTTTCATGGGAATTACAAAGCATAGCACAACTATGGCCATTTCTGCACTAGGCTTTTATAGCACTATGATTCCACTTTCAACTTCCTATGGAATCCTGGGGTTTGCAGTTTCGGGAGGGGCCGGCTGGGAGGGGAGGGGTCTCAAAAGCCATCCTCAAAGGCCCCTCCCGAAACTGCAAACCCCAGGATTCCATAGGATGTTGAAAGTGGTATCAAAGCGCTATAACAGTCTAGTGCAAAAATGGCTTATGTTATTAGCATAGAGAGGGTAGAGTTCAAAGTGCTGGCTGTGACCTTTGCAGCCCTTTGTGACTTGGGTCTAAAATATCTGAAAGATCAATATCTACCAATACAAGCTGGCCGGAGTTTTAGGATCTTCTTGGGAGGCATTTCTCTCACCATCACAGGTCCATTTAGTGAGGACACGGGAAACAGGGTCTTCTCAGTGGCTGCTCCCAAGCTATGGAACTCCTTCCCTTGGGAGGCCTGGTTGGTGCCCTTGCTGCCAGCAGCGAAGGCCTTTTTAGTTAGGCCGTCTCATGGCTCTCAGTTCATATATGAGAACAGTCTTTCAGTGGACTGCACTGTGCTTCTATCTTTTCTGCTGTGTTTTAGATGCATTTTAAAGTATCCTGGCTTCCTGTTTTAATAAGACTGTTTATTGTTAACTTTTGCATTAATAAGACTTTAACTGCACTTTGTTTTAATTTAGGTAAGCCACTCTGGATCCTCTACCAAGAGAAAGGCAGGATATAAATCAAATAAATGAATGACTATCTGGAAGGCACAAGTTGCCCTTTCCTGGTATGTGGTCTGGCCATGCAGGGGAGGATAATACAGTATACTGCACTTAAAATAAATAAAGGGGTTCTCCCCCAGGGAATTTGACTTTGTCCTAGGCAACACCTGATGGTTCATGTCAGCCGCTGCAGAATGACCAAAGTTAGCCTTTGGAAAGAAAAACTGCTGGCTGCTGGTGATATTTTCTCTTGAATCTTAATTCACATCTTTGAGCCTCCAAGGAAAACTCTTCTAAGTCATTTCTACAGCAAATGACAACTGGGAAGGGTTCAAGGGAGGTTGATTGCCTCCTCACTTAATTTCTCGTGGTAGGTGGCTGAAAATGAATCCGTCAGTTTCACCCCATCATTGCAGCCCAAGACTGTGAAAGCCAGGCCAGATTTTCCCATCTCAAGGGAAAGGTTTTTCAATATATGCCAAGCTACCAAAGTGAGCCAGGAAGTCAGGAATGGGAATACAATCTGCTGAAATTCTAGGACTTCACGGTTGGACAGCTAGCAAGGGACAGGGCTACCTGAGTCAAGTGCGGGACCCAGACTCTTCCTATTACACTGGTTCCTTTAAACCAAAGGCAGATGAATGTGGCAGGTCTGTGGGAACATTTTAAAGCCCTGGCACCTCTGGGGAGCCACACAGATTGGCAAAAATGCCCCCAACCTTCTCCCAGACTGAAGTTGGCCAGAAGTAAGACTTCTGGGTTTGAGAAACAGATGGTTTAACATTAAGTGGGTGGGTCTCAGCACTCCTTTGAAAGGTGAATCATCACTTGTGGAGAATTTCAGGAGAGACAATTCACACTTAGTTTTTGGCCAGAAAAAAGTGTCCAGGGAGTCCAGGGCGGCTGAGAGCCCCAGAAGCAAACTTGGAGCCACATCAGGCCAAGGGCCACACTTTGTTTACTCCTACTTTAAGCCAAGATCAGTTTTATTTTTTTACCATTCACAATCGTCAGAGTGGAATTCAAAGGAAATTGCTGAGCGACATAGAGTTAGCACGGTGGCTGGAGAGTTGGACTAACTTCGGAAGATCAGGGTCTGAAACACTAGTCAGCCATGGAAACCTAATGCGTGCCTTTGGGCAAGTCACACTCTCTCAGCCTTAGAGGAAGACAGTAGTGATAAGCTTCCTCCAAAGAAATCTTGCTAAATAAACTCTGGGAGAGGATAGTCATACGTCGGAGTTCACCTTAAGGCACATCACAATGACAGCGGATGTTAAATGCAGAAAAAGCATGCTGGGTCAATAAATGCAAATCAGAAGTCCAGGGAGGTCTGCTTCATCCAAAATACGTTTCCATAATCTTAGTCCTCATTTTTGTGGATGGCTAATAGCCTTGTAAGAAATTAAATACACACTGGCAAAATCAGTTCTGTAAACAACAGTCCATCTCCCTTTATGTTCACCTTAGGAAAACTGGCTTGCATATTAGCTAGGAAGATTTTAAAAGTCTCAGTTCTTATATTAACTTGGAATTGTCAGCCGTAACCCAGGGCTGGACCACCAGTAATATTCAGTACCTGAATGTTGGAATGGAAGTCACACCATTTCTCATCATAGTGATGTTGGCTGGGGCTGGTGGGACCCACAATCCAACAACCTTGAGGGCCACCAGTTACTCAGCCCACCTTTATCTGCTGTTAAGATCAAGTGGTCCTGAGATCCATCGGCACTCATCGGCCTTCTCCGTCCCTCTGGGTTGCAGACTTGCCTTTAATACAGTTATATAAACTGTAGCTTGCTTTTATGGGAAACGACTGAGAAATTAGGGAGAAAAAAAGCCCATCCATTCCAGAATGACAGGTGGCATCCAGATCTCTTTTATGCAAGACTACCCAAACAGGAAGAAAAAATAAAATAGCAGCCACTCCAAAATGAAACAAAACAAAAGAGGCGAAACCACAAGATTGCTTTCAAAATCAAAGGAAATTATTTACAATAGCTATGATCCATAATTTGCTCTCTGTTGGCATGGAATAATTTTTAAGTGGGAATACTAGGTTTAAAATGCAGACTGTCGACTTGGAATGATGTGCACCTATTTCTGTAATTTATTCTGACTTTAAAAAATCCAAGTGCTGAAGTTTCTGGGTGACTAAATGAAAAATGGTAGGGGGCAGGACAAGCCCAGTGCTCCGAGGACGTGTGTGAATTGGGCGCATGATGCTGTAGTCTTCTTCTGATGCAGAGGGCAAGGCTTGGTGGTTCAGGACCATGGACAGTTCATGCTTTCCTCTTCTGGCAGCAATTCCTTCAACAGCTTTCTTCTCTGCAGTCTGTGGCTGGAATCCTATTGATGTCTTGTGTGTGTGTTGTGTCTTCCAGTTACTTGTCAAAGTATGGCGACCCCATGAATTTCATAGGATTTTTTGGGGCAAGCAGTTCGCAGAAGTTTCAGCTCCTTTCTCTGAAATGTAGCCTATAGCACCCAGTGTTTCTTGGCGCTTGTGCATAAATTCCCCAACAGAAGCAATTGGAGATTTTTGTCTGATGCAAAATGTCTGCATTCAGTTCAAGGCTGCATAAGCCAAGTTGCACATACTGTGCCACTGTGCATGCAACTGATGCACATTGCGCATGGGTGCCCATGAGTCTTGTGCTTAGACATGCATTGTGGATGGATTAATGTGTGCACTGGGGTGTGCATTCAGTTGCACATTTGGTGTTTTAGTTCAGATACAAAGTGTTCCCCATTCAGCACAATGCAACTCCACTGACGGGGATTTATGCTACACAGCCCTGATGTAGGATCTTGGCCAACACTGGTCTGCATTTCCCTCCATTTTCTCAGTCCTTTCCAAACTTTCTCCCAAGGTCTTTGAAATCCTAGATTTTGGATGAACAATCCATTTTTCCAGATAAATCTATGCACTCATTTCTGCACATGCATCTTGTTTGCAGAATTTAAGTTTTCTTGGGGGAATAATTGTGATTTATTTTATTTATTTATTGTCTTTTTGCACAGTACGCTCTCTCTCACACACAACCTCCATCTGTTCTTTGTGTTCTCTTCCAAGGAGGCATAAAAATATAGTTTGTGCTGACACACCTCCAAGTATGCAGGTAAAAAGCTACAGTGCAGTCACCCATCTCAAGGAGGTACCTTGCAGGAACACGTTGATTGATTTAGTCGCTGATCATTCAAAAAGGAGGGGAAAGAAGGAATGAGCTGTGTCATTCTCACTCCCTTCTTTTTTTAATTTAAAGGAAGGTCTTGGCTCAGGCAGAAGCCAGATGAGCATTACTCCAGGGCTAAGGGGCTTTGAGAATTTGGCAGATGCCTGGCTGAACCGGTTAAGGCCCATGAAGGTCAAAAGACTTGCCAGAGGTCATCCATTGAGTGGTGTATCTCTGGCAGGGTGGCAGCTAAGCCTTCCTCCTCCTCCTCCTCTTCCTGGTACATTGCCCGTCGGCTGTCAGTGCTCGCCTGTGTTCTTTTCTCTCTGCATTTCTTTCCTAAAGGCAAAACATTTTCACAGAGTTGTAATAATATATCCTGCATTAGAAGACAGAGGGAGAAGGCTGTTCTGTGTGTGATGAGAAAATGTCAAGAAAACAGACCGGGGAGGGGGAGAGGCAAATATGGTGCATGGAGCAACAGTAATGATTCTTGTTTATTTCTCTTGAAAGTTGTTTGTAACTCTCGTTTTGGCAGCTTATTGAGGTTATTTCTTGCTGTCAAGTCAGCTTTGATTCATAGCGACCCTGTGAATGAGAGAGACCTCTAAGGCATCCTGTCATCATCAGCGCTACTCGGTTCTTGCAAAGTTGGGCAGCCTTGGCTTCCTCAATTGAATCAATCCACACGTAATATGGTGTCCCTCTTTTTCTACTGCCTTGTGCCAAGTATTATTGTCTTTTCCAGTCAGTCATGTCATCTCAAGATATGTCCAAAGTACAATAGGCTCAATTTAATCATCTTGGCTTATGGGGCTTGCTCTAATCCATTGATTTGTCTTTTTGGCAGCCCGTGGTATTTGTAGAACTCTCCTCCAGCACAACATTTCAAATAAGCTGATTTTCTTCCTAACAGCTTTCAGCTGTAGCAGTACAGGGCCACAATTTATGCTGCTTTTATCCCAAATCTCCATAAAAGGTTGCAAACAAGCCCGTCCTTTATTACTGTGGCAAAGATCCTGCATCAGAGTTGTCAAGTGCAGATCTCCATCTGTAGAGTTACATGTTGATTGTGTCATGCATTTTTGGTGGGGAAGGGCAGCATTGTACCACCCACCCTAATGTGCATGCATGTGCACATGCGCACCTGCCTGCCCCATGACACCTTTTGGGTGATTCCAGTTCTGAAAACTTGAATGTGGATGTTCTCCCTTGGACAAAAATGCCAAACTGCTTCCAGAGGGGAATGTACACACGGCTAGGACACTGACAGGGTACACCACAGTCAGCACAACCATATTTTGTTGACACTGATTGAGCAAGACAAATTATGCTTAAGTTTCCAAAAGGGTTACAACCAAGAGTCCTGTAGCACCTTTAAAAATGAACAGATTAATTGTTACACGAGCTTTTGTGGAACATGCAAACATGAAAGCTCATAGTCTGATAAATTTGTTAGTCTTTAAGGTACCACTGGAATTTCTGTTGCTTTGCTTTGTGGTGGGCAGCCGTGGCTGATCTGGGACCAGTTTTCTGGATCTTGGGGCTAGACTGCCAAAAATGACCAAAAATACACCCCACCAACCTGGAAATAACCAGAAGTGCATTCTGCATTTGAAAACTGGGTTTTTAAAAGAATATTAAACAATGTGGTCAGGGTCTACAGTCTGTTTAAGGGATGGATTGCTATACTTGGTGGCTCCTTGGAGAGACGATTCACCCTTTCTTATTTTGGCCAGAAAAAAAGGTAAGCTGGGGGTCTGGATCAACTGAGGGCCACAAAGCAAACATGGGAGCCATATGTGTACTCACCCCTCTTCTTCCTTAATTTTTAAGAATTGATCTTTGTCGATGTGGAAGAGCAAAGCCAAAGGCTGGTCATTATTTGGGATTAATGACAATATTGCTTTCACTAGCTTTATTAACTGATGGAGTAATTTAATTCAGAACAGAGTGTAAATCTTGGATGGACAGACATATGGATGAATAAGTAAGTGTGATCTTGTTGGATTTCACCTTCTGAGCACAGTCTGTCTGGCTATTCTCTTGCGCAAAGTTTGTTGAACTGAATAGGATATGTGCAAAATATGGTGCAGGATAAGTTCCCTGCGTGTACCAGAATGCTGATTTTGTCTTTGGGATGTGTGAGTTCCCCACACAGAAGTGGGACATCTGCATTGAGCTCAGGTTGCAGAAGTGGGATTATGTAGGCGGTGACCTTGCACATGGACGTGCACTGCACATTGGGGTGCATATGTGTGTTTGGTTGTGTATTCTGTTGTCCAAAGTTGCAATTCACTTATGAGGGGGCACCGTGCCACCACTATGTAACTCCATGCATATGAAGTTACACTCTGTCTTGCCAGGCATTGTTTGTGTCCTTCTCACAGGAATTTAGGAAGACGTTTCTTCCTTTTGTTTCCCTTCACCCTCTGAGTTGTTTTTTTCACTTTTCCTGCCACCCCTGCCTCTTTTCTCCATTGAATGGCTGGCTCTCTATGTGTCAGATAATTAAAAAAATGGAAATTACAGAACACCGGGCCAGAGAAGGCACCAGAAATCCATACTGGTCGAGATCTTCTTGAATATTAAAATAGCTTTAGTTTTTGAGTGCATTGCAGATTCTGGCCTTGACAATTTCATTTTGAACACTATTTATGCTCACAAAGGTCTGTAACAACATTTCCATTATGTACTTGCAGGGTTTTCTTGCGGTCTTTATTTTTGTGAGTCAGCTTTTATTATTGTTCGGCACCGATGTCAAGCAATGGAAATGCAAAATAGAAGGAGCTTTGCAGTAAAGATATTGCCGTTTTCTCTGGGTACAAAGGTGTCTGTTGGCCTGCAGCCCTGATGTATTCTCTCCCCAGCCTCCCTCGATAATGCAAACTAACCTAGAGCCCGTGGAATTTATTCCACCAGGGTCCCAACCTTCATTATCTGCCCCAAGGTACTCTATCTCACTATATTTAGTTTTCTTTCCAATGTTATCTCAAGAGTCTAGGACGGCTCATCGTATATAATTACTGCTTTTCATCTTCACAGTAGCCCTCAGCGTTGCAGAGTTAGGCTGGGAGGTAGTCACCTGCCTACGTCAGGGCGGTGAGCAGGGATGGAAGGCTGTGCCTTGCAGCGTCTCTGGAGGACCGTGAGCAAAGTCCCACTCTCTGGTTTGCATCCTGCTCTTTGGAATGATTCTGAAGGAGCTGAGTGCTTTCAAACAGCCCTCTCCCTTTTTGTTGTTATATGTCTTCGGCCATTTCCGTACGAGACTGTTATGGCGTGATGATTCCACTTTCAACATCCTATGGAATCCTGGGGTTTGCAGTTTCGGGAGGGGAAGGGTGCCCCCTCCTGAAACTGCAAACCCCAGGATTCCATAGGATGTTGAAAGTAGAATCATCGCGCCATAACAGTCTCGTGCGGGAATGGCCTTCTAGTCATTGCTGATTTACAGCAACCCTAAGATGACCTTATCATGGGGTTTTCTTGGCCAGAGTTGCTCAGATGGGGTTTGCCTTTGCTTCCTCTGGGGCCGAGAGAATGTGACTTGCCCAAGGTCACCCAGTGAGTTTCCATGGCCTAGTGGGGGATTTGAACTCTGGTCTTCAGAGTCCTAGTCCAGCACTTAAACCACTACATTGGCTCTTGATGCATGTACAGATTTTGATCTTGCTTTAGGAATGGCTATTTTCATTTAAACAGCTGCAAGGGCACAGATCAAGAAGTCCTGAGTATTTATCTGAGGCTGATATTATTCCTTCACTCTTTTTCTCCATAAGACGGCAAGGGCCAGAGTTGTGTTGGTGCCTTAGACCCGTGTAAGTTCCTCTTGGGAGTCAGTTGGGCATTTTTGTCTGATGAACAGTGTCCATGTTCTTAAGGTCACAGAAACAGAATTGCTCATGCGATGCTGTTGGACATGTGGACCCACATTCATTTCTGCCTTTGGTTTGTTCCACATTTAGTTGTGCATCCAATTACATATCTGGTTGTGCAGTGTTGCCATTTAATACAAGGGCTGCATGACATTGGTCAAGATCCTGCAACAGGAAACGGGGTGTAAAATTCTGCAGAACTGTGCCCCATCTCTTCTCCCCCTTGCAAAAATCTACCTTTCACATGCTTCAATCCCAGCCCTCTCCCCTGCAACACAGCCATGTACTGCCTGGTGGACAACCAGCAGGGCAGTGGCATCACAACATCCTGTTACATTCCCAAGGCTGGAGGTACAGTGACAAGGTGTCTTCCTGGCCCTGCTAGGGGTCCTCCATCACCATATATTTTTGGAGGACTTTTACTATTACCATGAGGGAGGTAGTGGATTCCTCCTTCGGCAATGACCAGGAAAAAAGGACATATGCCAACATATGTAGGCAATAAGCTGCCAGCTGCAGTCCATGAGTAACTCTGCATGTGAAGATTGGACAAGATAGTCAACAGAAGACCCCCCCCCGCACTTTCTGGAGATCTTGGAATTAGAATTATAAGACATGTAAGGATATGTCATGTCTGTTAAAGTCTAAGTTTTCATTTCATTGCGTTGAGGCTGATGCAATGGAAAGCATGAGCCAAAGTCAGGGATGGGAACTGTGCCTGCCAGATGTTGTTGGACTGCATCTTCTAGCAGCCCCATCCAGTTGGCTGGGAGCTGCAGTCCAAATGCATGTGGAAGGCCACATATTTCCCACCCTGGTGTAGTCCCTGAGAGCCAAGGGAAACAGAAAAAGGAGAGCAGCAACAGGGGGTGCAAGTCACCGAATTCCCCACTTTGGGCTGTTTCTTTGCTAGTTGCAAAGTCCATGAGAACTGTGCATTTAAGTGAGACTTTTCTTCCTTCTCTTTCTCCCCCAGCACTTTGTTCCATTTGTGTATTCTCGTGCCAAGAGAAGAGCACCACCCTGGATTCCTTCCTAGGACGTAATGAAGACAGATGGTTTACCTGGCAACGCTGACTCTTGCCTTCTGTCTGAGGGCAAACAGATCAAAAGACAGGAGGGGGGAAATGGAAAGAGGGTTCACTCCAGCCCACCCTTGGTTTTTAAGCTCCAGAGAGGGATGGGGTGCTGGAGCAGTGACCAGGAAAGAAAGAAAGAAAGAAAGAAAGAAAGAAAGAAAGAAAGAAAGAAAGAAAGAAAGGCAGAAGCACAGCAGAAGGGAGAGGGCCCTTGCCAAAAATAAAGGTGTGACCGTGAACCATTGTTCTGACACTGTCAGGCAAAGACTGCTCTTCTGTGCTTCTGCTTTTCAAGCAACCTGTCTGCTTTTGAGCTGGCAATCTGCTCTCCATGTGTGGGAGGAGGCAGGATGCTTCGAAATAGTCTAAATGCCATTGCCACTTATATAAAATGTAAATGTGTGTACTTTCAGGGCTTCATGTGTAGTACGGAGAGGAAAGCAAATACAGTTACAACAATTCCAAAGGGAAAAAAAGGTGGGTGGGAATTGGAGGTGATTCTCTTGCTCCATTGCTGCAAGACTGGTGTCTTTTCTATCGACTGCCAAAACCCATCTCTAGCAGCAATCAGGAAGAACTGGTGGGCTGATACTAAAAGGATTGCTTTTCCTTATAGGTACCTGACCAGAGGGGTCTTCTGTCCCCCCAGTGACAAAATACACCATGTGAGGATGGGGGAGAGGACTTTCTCAGTTGTGGTACCTCCATTGTCAAATGCATTCCCATTGGAGACCCAATTGGTGCCAATCCTAATTTAATTTGAGCACTAAGTTCGTTGGACCTCACTGATCTATCTCAAAGTGATGTTGCATGTTGTTTTAAAACTATTTTTATCTTTTGACCTCGCCACCCCTACCTACAGCTTCTGGGATCATCCATCCAGCTTGACGAGTGGCAATATTGGCCAAAGGAGTCTGGGAACTGTAGTCCCCCCCAAAAAAGGATTCCTCCCCCAACTCTGGTTCTGTCATGCTCAGAGGTTCAGGCTGTTCAAAGCACATCCTCCCTTAACTCCCACGCTCAATAATGTCTGGGAAAGGGTATGTGCAAGAAATGATGGAACCCACTTGTACCCTCCTAAGCTCATCATCAGTTCAACGTCCATGCCCCATTGCTTTGGGTCGCTTCTGGGTGTGTGGAAATGTAGGTAACTTGCATGCAAAAAAAATCAGATGGGGCTTAGAAGGACCCCACCCCATAGTCTGGTGAGCCGCTGCTGGTGGTACAGATGATGCTGAGATGAATGGAGTGGCCACAATCTCGCTTAATAAAAAAATCACTTCCCATGTTCTGAGGATGTTGCTTTTCCTTTGGGCAAATCCTCTCCAGGGAAGCCAACCAGAAAGTCTGCAAAGCAGGGATTGCATTTGATTTTGTTTCCTTTGGTCTTGGCACCTAAATCTAATATGTATTATTTGATTTGGGTTCTTTGGATTAATAAAAAGAGATTAGCTGTAAAGGGGAGCATATCATTATTCAGCATTATTAATGATGTTGTCTAGTCTTAGATTCCCCCAAACTAGCAAACCCATAAATTTTACTTATGGGGGGAGGATTCTCAGAGTGATCTAACAAATATATAAATTCTTTGAAGTATTTAATATGTGTTAAGAGGACAGCATGATAAATTCAATATTGAAAACCAATATCAGGTTTACAATTATTTGCCATTTATCATCCCTGATTGCACAGACAGTATCTTATTGAAAAGAATAAAGCGATTCATAAAGAGACTTCTATTGCAGAAGAAAAGAACAAAAACAGAGAGAAAAAACTACCAGCGCCTCTTGTTTTCCTCTCTTGCCATTATTTCCAGCCATTATTTCCTCTTTCAAGAAACAAACTGCGTGTGTTTAATCACTTGTGCTTTGATATTAGAGATGTGATAAATTTATTAGAGGGAGAAACAGGCACATTTTCCAAGCAACACTCTGACAGCATATTTTTCTCCAAAGATCTGATTTCCCCCCTCTGGAAAGAAAACAAGACGGAGGACTCTGTGCAGTCTTTGCCTTAAAAAACCTACTTGGTTGAAAGTTAGTACATCAGGAAGAGTGATCGGTTGATGAAGTTGTCATTCACTCGGCAGTAAGGATCTGCGCAGGTGATATCAGCTCCGAAACCTTCCTTTTAGAAGTGACATTTCACATGGCAAAGGAGGAAGGCAGGGGGCATCCTCTAGGTTTCATGCTGCCTGTCATCGTTGCTCAGAAAACGCCTCTCTTTCTGGCTGGTTCACTGGTTCCACGGCCATATAAACCTGGGCGAGGAACAACTCCCATCCACCACAGCCAATATGGCCAATGCTCAATGGTTTGAACAATGTTTCAGGCATTGTATGGGAGCGGTGGTTGAATAGACCTCTGATGCAGCAGGGTGGTTGCGTGCCTTCAACTTGTTTCCCATTTATGGTGATCCTAAAGTTACGCCATCATGGGGTTTTCTGGGGCTGAGAGTGTGTGATGCACCCAAGGTGGGTTTCCATGGCTGAGTGGAGAATCAAACCCTGCTCTCCAGGGTGGTAGTTCAATGCCCAAACCACTACACCGTGCTGGTTCTCTACAGCCAGGGATCCCTCCACAATATCAAAGTCTGAAAGCCATCATTATTTGGGGAGGAGACTCTCATACGTGCAGGAACTGGGTTCAAATCTCCACCTAGCTAAACAAATTTGGATTTTATGGTAGCCATGGTGACACCAGACTGCAGCCTCATATTTGATGGGCTAGCAAAGTTTACTTCCAATATTTAGTTGACTGTCTTTGGATTTATCAGCATAGTTAATTTTGTAAGCATGTCTTTACCGCAGCTGTACTCTCTGCCTTTTCGAAAGCCCTGAGATATGAGGAGTCCACCCCATTGTATCTTTGTGGTGGATTGTTGGGCAGGGAAGAGAGGACCTGTGTAGAAAAGGGAGTATGAATTCCTGTTGGAAATGTTTAGCTGTCAGAAAAAGCGATGCTTCTGAAAGAACTTTGCTGATAGACCGAATGCCTCTGTAATTACCCTAAACTGAAGGGCTCTTAGATACTATCGGCCAGTCTCCAAATCCTGGTTTTGAGTCCTGGTCAGATCCAACATCATTTGGAATGCTGCTGCAAGTCTCATTGGGCTAATTTTGGAAGTAAAATGGAGATAATGGTGGCAGTTCTAAACATTCTCTGTTGAAAAGAAGCTTCACTGAGCTTTCCAGGGTGCTGAATATATTTTTAGAATAGAGTTGAGTGGGTAGTGATTACCATACCAGTGGGGGGGTGCAAATCTACTCTGGGTTTTAGTCTGAACTTTATAGGAAGTGCCCAACTTATTGGGAGGGGGATAGGTGTCAACATCTTGGACATTTCCTTTAAAATCTGGGCATGAACCTGGAGTGGCCCCATAACCCCACTGATGCTGGAGCCATGAGCTGCTCCTGGTGAATTCCAATGTGGGCAAGCAGTGATGCCATATTGGTAAGACATGGGTGCAGAACTGGAGCGCGTTTGGGGATAGCAAGTGTCTCTGAGGGATTTTGCTGCAATTAATATGTTTTGCTCTTTGCTAGCTTCAGTTATCTGCTCTAACATTCTTGGCACCAATGCTTTTAAATGAGGAAACAGATTTTTCTCTTAACCCTGCTATTAACAAGCATTCATCCTTTTTTTAAAAAAAATGGAAATTGTTAGCACATGTTGTGCTGGCTCTGTGGATCAGGGCAAGATGTGGGCATCACAACGTCAGCTTAAGGGTCAGGAAGCATTGTGATGATGGTGGAACAGGAGCCAAAGGGGCATCCTTCCTCCTGGTCTGTCTTTCCATCCCTATGGATAGCCTTCAGCACCTTGGAAAGTTCCTTTATCCATTCCAGGGATAGGACTCAGCACAGGTCTGTTATCTTTTCTGTGGATGAGGGGCAGCACCTTGGACAGCCCCACTGTCCTTTCTGTGCCCAGGGTTTCAGCACCTTGGACAGTTCCTGTAAAGTTTGTGTACTTTTGTACTGTCGATTTTATAAGAATAATTGCCACTAGCTGATTACCCCCTGCCCCTTCTAACTAAATTTCCAGGACATTATGGTGCTTTTTATTTACATTATTTCCTGGATAATCAGAATTAAACTGTCACGCTTAAAGCAGCAACATTTCTTACATTATGGGTCAGGTACGTCTTCAAACAGCCAATAGTTGTTGATGTTAGATATTAATATTGCTACTTGTTTTTTTGTTTATGCTTATTACTTATTCATTGGTCAATGACCAAAATAAAGTGTCTGTCCTCTAAAGTTCAAGTTCACCAACACCCTGATACCAAAAACACCGCCTGCCACAGCTTGGCTTTGTGCCCTGGTTGAAAAAGGCCGCTGGACCTTTGGTTGCCAGTTGTAGGAGGAGGACATCTGCCACCCACAATTTCCTGATTCTGGATTGGAGAGCCAAGCTGATGTTTGCTACCAAGATATGGTGAGACGTGTTTTATCTCATCTCAGTTAAGCTCCCAGGTTCTCAGTTACACAGCATCAGAGTGGACCCAATTGCAGAACTCAGACATATTACTTTCCCCCCTCAACTTTTAACTCTCAGAATTCCAAGTCCACATAGCCAGGATTTGGGGACAAGGCCTTCCCAGGCCCTAAAAGAGCTCTTCCCCCAATGGCCAGTTGTATCCCTGGACAATTGTGTGTAGGAGGGAATTTGTCATTTCTAGGTCCCAAGTACTGCAATTAGAAAGAAAGCAAGGGACAGGCTGTCCAGCCCTGGGGGTCTGGAGTATTGGCCTTGGAAGGCCCAGATAGAATTTGTTGTTCAGTCACCTCGTTTTACTGCCCAGTTCAAGGGAATATTCAAATCCAGTGCTTCCTCTGCTGTAAATTTCCCACTGCATTGATTTATCACCAATAAATCATATTTTCTAGCACTTAACATGTGTCAGTTTTTGGTATCAAATCAAGTCTTTGGCAGCCAGTTTCTGCTCAGAACAGGAGCAGAGGGTGGGCGTTCTCTGCTTCAGAATTTGGAGAACCCCTATCAGTTGGGCTGGATGAAGGGAATTCCTGGGCTTAATCCAGCTCACAGATGTTCCTGGTCCATCCTGCAGAAATCTCCAAGCAATCCCCAGCCTCCCTTTCAAGCCCTCTGCCAACTCCCTCAATCAGCATGAAAGAAACAGTGAGCCCTGCACAGTTACAGCTTCATTATTACATTTGAACTGCCATGGTTATCTACTGTGGGATTTGCAATTTAGAGAGGAGTGTTTAGAATTCTCTGCCAGAGAGCTCTACTGATGCACCAAACCATGAACCTCAGGATTCCATAGGACGCAGCTGTGGAGGTTAAAGTGGATTGTAGTGCCGTAATTGTGTAGTGTGAAAGGGCAGTGGATAGAGTAGTCCCCAGTCCACAATTTTGCTTTGTGAGTTTCAGTTACCTGCGTTCCTTCCCACCCTTTGCCTGATCCATCCCCTGGCATCCGGGCAAGAGCACCAACGCAACCTGCTCCAGGTGCTGCCGCCCACTCCTTGTGTCATGTCCCAGTCCCAAATGCAAACACAAGCAGCACCCTCCCCAACAACCACAACACACAGCCATGATCAGGACAATGCTTACCGCAGCCCAGCATAGACAAGAAAAGGAGCGCTTGTGAGGCTCGGAGCATTTATATAGGGAGGACTTATTAATTAGGCAAGCAGCTGAGGGAGGCTGCTGCTCAATAAAGACCAGAGGCAGGGCAGGGAGAAGTCTGTTGCAGACAACGGCCAATTCTGATGGAAGCAGCAGATTCCTCTTTTGATCCTTGGCTTGTGGTCCTGAAAAACCTCGACCCCTGCTTTGTGTGCTGACTCTGCTCCTGGATACTCCCTCGAACTGACACTCTGGATTTAATGTTGACCTGGGCTGCTGAAACAAGAGTGGTAATTGACTGATAAGCTTCTGTAAACTTTGACTGCCACTGTAGACTCTGTTTAAGGGCTATGAATCAGAGTTGGAAGAGACCACAGGGGTCATCCAGTCCAACCCCCTGCTATGCAAGGAACCCACATCAAAGCACTCCCAGCAGATAGCTGGTTTTCTAGACAGGACACCTTGCCTGCCCACCTCCCTCTTTAATCCCCCCTTCACCAACACTGCCATAGGAAATGGCTGTCCGGTCATTGGAAGTAGCTCTCTGGCTTTACAAGGACTGTAGAGAGGCTTCATACTTTCTGGCACCACAGGATTCAGTACTATCCATAGTTTCCATCCACGGGGGAGTTGGGTGTCTTGGAATATATTCCCTGCAGTTGGGAAGTGGGGAGACTACTCCCTTCATGGATCTATCTCCCCCCTTCCTCAATTTTTTATCCAAAATCTGCTCCCCCCAGCTGCTTTTCAACCTATAGAAAAATGCAGTAAGGGTTTGAAATATTTCCCCCCTCCATTGGTGGAGAAAGCATTTGGATTGTGGCTGCCCAAAGAATGGCCTCATAGGGAAAGGGGGAAAATTCACAGTCTAGTTCACAGTCCTTCTCTCCTCTTCCCTTAAAAGCAAGGGGACCTGCCATTGCTCTCCCGGGATCATGTGTAGCTGCTCCCCTTGGGATGCCTTTGGAAGATGGGGAGAAGGCTCAATGCGGTTGTTGAGGGGAGGGAAGGCATCTCTGCTTCGCCTCCTGAATTTTGAAGAAATCTATTTCTTGTTTGCTGCATTAAGCTGGTTTATTAAACCGGCTGATGCGAGCAGTCTACTTTATGTATTTGTTCCTTTTTATTGCCGTAGTAACTACAGACTAGTAAATACAAGGTAGTTGATATTGCTTTTATTGTACCATATTATGTTTTTTTATTAGGTTCGGTATACCATCCCAGTACTGTTAAGATGAAGGCTGATATAAAAATACGTTTGACAAATAAATACATTTGTGCGGGATGCACACAGTTGAGGCTTTTATTGTTAGGAATTCATATTCTTACAACCGTTGAATATTCTTAAAGTTAAAAAAAAGGGAGGAGCTACACATATTTAAAAAGTTAAAAAACAAGAGCCCTTGTCTTCTTTTTATTCTGGGAAGAAGCCCACACTGCCCAGTTACAGCAGCCTGATGCTATTTCAACCATCATGGCTCCATTCTATGGAACCTTGGGATTTGTAGTTCGGGGAAGGCTGCTTAGAATTATCTGGAAGGTGTGGTTTTCAAATCTTGATCCTCTATGTGTTTTGGACTTCCGAAACTTCACCAGGTTGGCTAAAGCTGAGGCACTGTGGGAGCTGAAGTCCAAAACACCTGGAGGACCAGAGACTGAAAGCCCATTGCCCCAAAGTACCGCACTAGATCTCTCCAGCAGAGAACTGCCCCATACTACACTTCCCAGGATTTCATGGGGCAGAGCCATGCCAGTTCAAATGTTCTACCTTCACAGCATGAAACTCTACGAAAAGAAAGAGAACGAGAGGGTTAAAGAGCCAAATATGCAAACCATGGTTTTCCTTTTGTAATTCTCCATTGGTTTTTAATTTCTTGTGCAAATAATAAAAAGAAGCAATTAAGATGCTTCCTTATTTATTCAATAAAGCCATTGCTAAATTTCAATCAATATTCAATGGCCTTCAATCCCTCCCATAATTTAATCAACAATTACTAATTTATTATTGATGTTGTGTCCTGATAAGAAGTTTGTGATTCATTTATTTTGGGAGGAGAAGGAAATAATTAAAAATGGACCGGCGTGTGCTAGGACAGTACCGAGGAGAGAAATCCAGTTATGCCCACCATGCCCCACATAAAAGAACTGTGGGATGCAGGGAGAAGGGGAAAGACCAGAGGAATTGGGGTGGAGGCTGCAGTCTTTCCTGGAGACAGCTGAGCAGAAAACCGTTTTCTGGAATGATGATATGATAAAAAATAGGGTCTATCGAAGAGCGGACCAGAAGCCAGAAGCACTGGCAGGCGTGCATGTCATCTCCTCCTCCTTCTTTTGACTCAAATGGCTGATGGTGAATTCGGAACCAACAGCAAGGAGACAGAATGTCACTTTATGGTTAGAATGTTATGTGGCAATTGCACAGGGCCATCTCATTAGTATGTTGTGATACTGTGCAGCCATCTTCTTCAATATGCAACAAAATGGACATGTGCACCTGCAGATGCAATGCACGCTCTGCAATGCAATCTGTAAGTACACACTTGCATGCACAATCCACATGTGCAAGGACAATGCATGTGAAACTTTGCCTCCACATCCTTGAACTGAAGGCAGATGTTCCACATCAGGAAAAAAAAAGTCCAATCCCTCCTGTAGGGGAACATACACAAGTGTAAGGGGAACTCTGATTTATTTTATAGAAATAAAATCATAGAGCTGGAAGAGACCCCCAAGGGCCACTGGGTCCAACTCCATTCTGCCATGCAGGAAGACACAGACAAAGCGTTCTTGACAGACGGCCATCCAGCCTCTGTTTAAAAACCCCCAAAGAAGGAGACTCCACCACACTCCATGGAGGCAGCAGCATATTCCACTCTCAAGCTGCTCTTACCATCAGGGAGTTCTTCCTAACGTTTAAGTGGAATCTCTTTTCTTGAAGTTTGAAGCCACTGCCCCCTATCCTCGTTTCTGGAGCAGCAGAAAACAGGCTTGCTCCATCCTCCATAAGACATCCCTTCAAATATTTAAACAAGCTATCCCCTCTTAATTTTCTCTTCTCACTATAGTTTATGTTCTGCTTTTCTTCCAGTATATACAGGGTGCTTCTCTTCTGCTGAGAGGCCTCCAAGCCTCCTGTGTCCTGGGGCCGCATCCTAGGACTGGCCACGCTGCAAATGGAGGGAACAGCACGTGGGACTCAGACAGCCCTCCAGATGTGGTTGGAGGGCAGCTCCCAGCCTTCCCTGCAATTTGGGAGGGTTTCCATAGCCTGCCGGTCGTTGCCATGTCGAAACATGCAGAGAACAGCCCATGGGCTTATTAATTGGATTTCTACCTCCACTCATGGGAGCAAGAGGGCTGCCCTCTCCCCGGATCAGGCCAGGAATGGGGAGGGGGTGGAGAGAAGGGGCCCCCAGCCCCCTGTGCCGGAGAGGGGGCAGCCAAGCTCTTCTGGAAGGGGGTCACTGAGAGGAATAGGTGAGGACGTCTTATTTTTTTTATTAAAACATCCCTCTCCTGCCTTCTATCCAAGGACGGGGTTTGCCCTTGCCCTCCTTGGAGGCTGAGAGTGTGTGACTCGCCTGGTGGGTCTCCAGGGCGGAAAGGGGAGGCCAACCCTCCAACCTCCCCGGGGCACCGCTAAATAAAATAAACCGATGGGTGAAAATGCGCCTGCTTAAGGCTGGCACCACCAGCAGCAGCGACCTCTTCCTCCCCCGGTGTTTCTCCGCCTGGCCGGCTGGGAGCCGGCGCTGTCTTTCAGCCGGTGGAGAGGAAGGCGCTCTGCCCATGCCCAGAGGAGCGCTGGTTCCTCGCGTCCGGCTCTTCCTCCCTCCCTCCCTCCGGGGCCGCCGCTCGCCCACTCCCCCGGCGGCCCCGATCCTCCTCCTCCTCCTCCTGCCGCCGCCGCCTCCGGGGCGGGTTGGCTGGGCGTCCCGGTAGCTCCGCCCGCCGGGCCGCCCCGTCCTGCTGGGAGGAGGCGGGTTTAAGGGCTCGGCCGGCCGCCGCCGCAACTTTCCCCAACCTGCCCGCTCCGAGGAGCCCCGGCCAGGCAGCCTCCGCAGCGCCGCCCCGGCTCCGGCTCCGGCTCCGGCTCCGCTCGCGCCTCTCCGCCCGCCTCGCCTCGCCTCGCCTCGCCGCCTGCCTCCCTCCTGCGCCCAGGTAGGTGCCTTCCCCGCCCGCCCCCGCCGGGAGCCCGGGAGCGCGCCCAGCTCCTGAGCATACGCAGAGCGCCTCCCGCCCTCTCTCTCCTCGTGCGCGCACGGAAGGGGCCGTCCCGCTTGGGGACCGCGGCGCCTCTGTCCTGGGCCGGGGGCGAGGCTGGGCTCGGGCGGGGGCTGCTGCGGGAGGGCTTGCCTGGGTTTGCCTCCCCCGGCCGCGAGGGAGAGGGGCGTCGGGTGGGGGGGGCGTGGGGTTGGGGGTCTGCGCCTCCCTTCCGCGGCGCGGATCGGCTCTGCCGGAACGGCGGCGGCGGAGGCTTTTCTTGCCTCGCCGCCGGGCCCTCCTTGGGGTGCCCTTTGCCGCCCCCCGAAAGGAGCAGCCGAAGGCTAACGCGGGGGGGGAGAAGAGGGGAGCCCAACACTTTCCTGTAAATCAGAGTAGTCCCATCCTTCCCACCTCCCAAGTTCCTAGTCCCTGGGCCAGTGAACGCCTTCAGGCTTCCCCTCCAGGGAAACCGCCGCGCTCTCTGGATGCTGTGGATGCTCTTCCCCTTCCCCTCACCCCCAGATCCCCACCTGAGCCCTGAACCAAGTTCCCAGTCCCTCGGAGGGGCCCCTTCCCCCCTCCCCGCTGCCATCTTCCCGGGTCTTTGGCCAAGTGACCGCTCTCTCTCTTTCCACCGAAAGATGGAAGCGGGGCCGCTTCTGAGACCCCTTCCTCTCCATCCGCTTCACCCTGCGCCCCCCGCCTTCATCACCATCATCCCAGGGCGTTTCATTGGGCACTTTCCAGACCTCCCTTTGGCCAAGAGGGGCGGCGGAGGACCCCCTCCGTAACACTTAGGATTGAGCTGAATCGTGATTAAGCTGAATTCGAGTTGTTTTTTAAAAAATCCCCCAAACCCACTGGGAATCCCCGCGTGGGTGGCAGAATCAGAACTCGGGGCCCCTCTCCAGGAGTTCTCAGCTGGGTAGGTAACCATCAGAAGGTGCAATAAAGAAAAGAGGCGCCTGCTCCCCTTCCTCTCAGTTCCTGCGAGTTCCCTGAGCGTCCCCTGCCTCACTTGAGCATTTGGGGGGCACACGGAGCATCCCCAAAGGACCCCTCCCGGACCCAGTTTGGAGGGTCCTCCTGTCCGGTAAGAGAAGAACTTCCGATCTCTCTCCGCCGCCCCCACCAGCTGCTCCCCCGCCCCGTCTCCATCCTCTCCAAACCCCTGCAGTTTTCCCCTGCTCCAAATTCACTCCACGCAGCCAGAGCGGTTTGATGAATGGGGTTTCCCTGGGGGTGACTGGAGAGGAGGGACAATGCGGGCTGTGCAGCCGCCTCTGTGTGTGTGTGTGTGTGTGAGCTCGTGGGTTGGGGGGGTTGGGTGGCAGGGCTGAGCGAGGGGGGAGGGTGTGCGCATGAGGATGGAGTGGGGTGGGGGGCTCCGTTCTTGGCAAATTGGAGTCTTCTTGCTGGCTGGCCGGGGTCCAAACCAAACCCCTCGCTGCCCGCCTGCTCCGGGTCTGCAGAGAGACGGAGGGAGAGCCGAACCCGGAGCTGGGGAAAAATGAGAGCGTTGCTTTTTCAAATTTATAGGTACATCTATCGATGGCAGTTCATTGATTGCAATATTGGTAAAGCGCGGCTCTTCAACTCTGCGCCTGGCGCGTCCTTGGGTGGCAGCGGAGAGTGGAGTTGGCTGGTTTCTGGGGGGGGGGGAGGAGAGGGAGGGGGCTTGGAACGGGAAGCGGGGTTTTTGCGGGGGATCCCTTCTGAGCCCTCTTTTAGTTCGGCCCTTTGGGAAACCCCTGCTGGAGAAATGTTGGTGGATGCGTAAAGGGCGGCCGAGGCACACGCGCGCAAAGCGGCGCATGTAATGAACCTCTTAATTACCCCTTTTAAAAGAGAGAGAGAAAGAGTGTGCATGAGTGTGCGTCTTCCTTCTGTTTGGACCTCTGTGAGCGAACATCCATTATCTGCATTCCGAACTCTTGGAGAGGAAAAAGGTTTCCCTCTTCACTTCCTTCTCCCCTTCTTGGACATGGATGTAGATGAGGCAGAGCTGTGTTCACCAGTTAATTAGCTCAGTGCCATCCCCAAACCCCTTGGGGCAGCAGGTTGTGCGTCCTTAGGCTGGCTGGCTGGCTGGCTTGCATCCCTCCCTTGGGATCCGAACTTGTATTTTGTGTGTGTGAGTTGCCCCAGTTGGTCTGCTCAGGATGGCAATCTGTACGGTGCTAGAGGGGGAAAATGCATGAATCAGTTTCCAGGACTGGTGCGATTGTGATGTTTGTTGCTTTTACTTTGCTACAACTGTTTTGCTTTGTTTTACCCTCAAAATGCAATAAAGTTACAGGGGCTCCTTTCCTGCTTCTGAACTGTAAGCAAGAAGCTTATGCCATGGATTTATTTTAAAAGAGGCTAGGGGGCACAGGCAGCAATGTTAAGTGAGGGTCGGGGGGCTGCCTCGCATCCTTCGGCCCACCGTCCTCACAGCCTTAATTGATTTGCTAGCCCTCCGAGAGGCGTGAGGGAGGGTCATCACAAGGCTTTGTGTGTCTGGATGGTGGGAGCAGCTCATTTGGAACTGATGACAAATGAAGGTGTGAGTTTATGCGTGTTGGAGTTTGCAAGCTCTCTCCCTTGGGGATGCATTTCCATCAAAGTGTATCTTAGCGGAGCAATCAATGGAGCAAAAGTAACTTGTGCTGCATCCTATTGAGTTGGAAGAGATATGTTGCATGCTGAATACCTGTCATGGAGCAGCGCATTAGCACATGGAAGGAATTTATGGGGCGTGTGGTGGCCTTTCCAAGAGAGTCTTCCAACAATAGAAAAGTAAATGTGGAACGTTTACTTCTGAGGTGTCTTCTGCTTGTCTGGGCTGTTCTCCCAGCTGTGAGAAGATGTTGCACTTCCAAATATCATCCTCTGTTCCTTCTCTCACACCACCACCAGAAATACCTTATCAACTTTATTGCTGAGGTCTTGGGTGAAAATTCTTTGCTCTTTTTTTTTCTTCCTTTCAGAGATTAACTTTACAAATGGTGTTGCAGAGTCAATTTTCCCCCCTCCTGTATTTCAGAATTGCATACAATGTGATTACATTGGTTTGCCTCAGGGAAGATCAGATAGGTAGCTGAATGCTGTTTTATAAATTTTAGCATGTTAAAGAGATTCTCCTTAGTTGTTGTCGAGTCTTTTCCAACATACAGCGATCCTAATGCAAACCCATCATGGGGTTTTCTTGTCAAGATTTGTTCAGAGGGGTTTTTCCTTTACCTTCCTCTGAGGCTGAGAGAATGTGACTCATCCAAGGTCACCCAGTGGGTTTCCATGGCTCAGGGGATATTTTAACCCTGGTCTCCAGAGTCATAGTTGAATTCTCAAACCACTACACAACACTTCTCTCAAATTTTAGTAAGCTATGAGATTCTCCCCCTGCAAAAAAAGGTAAAGGGTAAACAACTATATTATTTTTCTGGCCCTCCTACTGTCCCTCACTTGCATATTTTGAGGAATGTTCTCAGCTAGTTTAAAAAAAACAATAATGCCCAGCAACAACCAGCCAGTCAAATGGTTTTGCCTTACAAACTTGTCTTCCATTATGCTTTAAGCTCCCATTATCGTTCTGTGTCTTAAAGCAAATGCGCTACTCAGCAGAATTATGATTCCTTGAAACTAGGCAGTTCCTAATGGCATTGTGAATAGAGCTTTTAAACATGGTTTCACAAACTGCCTCCCTCCGTCAGGAGCACAGTGCCTCCTAACCTCTCATCTGAATGTGAGAAATTGTTTCCGAGCTCATACAAAACATAGGCTTGGCTGCAAGTCAATCTTAAATATAATATTTAGTGTGCTAGTTGGTTGCCGTAAATTATGAAATGAGGCAAAGGAGGTGGAGGGCATGGGAGCAGGGAGAAGCTACATTTTAAAAACTTGTAGGCAACGTAGTTTAGCAACATAAATGATCTAAAGAGGTGTCCTGGTTAGAGTGTTGGGTTAAGGAGTGAGAGAGACCCAGGTTGGCCATGGAAATCCACTGGGTGACCTTGGAAAAGTCAAACTCTTTTAGCTTCTTCGAAGAAGGCAATGGCAAACCTCCAATGAGGGAAGGAGAATTTACTCTGCCATGAATGAGAGGTGACTTGTGGGCACATAGACCACAACAAACAGCTCACAAAAAGAGGGCTTCTGTGTGGTCTAGTGATTTGAGGACTGGGACTCCAGGAGACCAGGGTTTGAATCTCTTCTGAGCCAAGGAAATCCACTGGGAGACTTTGGACAAGTCACACTCTCTTGCCCTCTCGGGAAGGCCATGGGGACAGACCTCTTCTGAAGAAATTTTCCCAAGAAACACCCAAATGCGCTCACCATTGTTAGAACTGAAGGCACAAAACAACAACAAATTGCTAATCTGGGTTGCAGAGCTGTTGGAATAGTGGTGTTCTCATATGGAAGCCTGTTTCTACCTCCTCTAGGACAGAGTATAAAATAAAAATCCAGAGCTGGATTGAGTGTGTCCCTTATTTTTGGTGAAAGCCTCAGTTGTTTTAAGTAGTATTAAAGTAGAAAGTGAGGTGGGACCCCCAAACTTTTGCTCTGTGTGGTTTTACTTATTTGTAAAAATTCTAGCCTGCCCTTGGACATAAAAGAAGTCTCAAAGTGACTTGTGATAAAGCAGTGCAACCCAACAATGCAGTATAAAAGCAATTATTTGCTGACAGCTCTGTCCCTTGCCGTCCTCCAGTTCTCCATCCCGTGTCCACGCTTCGGTCGTGCTGTGAGTGAAATACCATCCTCTCCGCAAGCCTTCTCTGGTTGACTGGTAATTTGGATGAGATCTGACGAGATCATGTGTATCTTGCTTGGCTTCAGCACAAGCAGGAGCTTCTCCAAAGTTCAGCATGGCATAGCAAAATATGTCTCTTCAAGTCCCAGAGGCCGCTGTAACAGGGAATCCGTTTGCTAGAGGCTTGTTCCTCAGTGGCGTTTTTTGCCAAAAATAGTGACCAGCCCAGTGTCTTAGACCTTCATCCCCACAGCAATAAACTTAAGAAATATTTCTAATGAAAGCGAGAAGTGTCAGGGAGAGAGGAGAACATTGCAAAACATTGCATACCCTTCCTTTGGAAAGGATGTTGTAGGATGCTGAAGAAGTTGAAGGACTCAATGGATTGTCCCAAGGTCATTGTGCAAAATTAAATTTTATATAAACGGGAGTGGCGATAAAAGCAAAGAACTCTCTGCATTGCAGCCTCTGCTGATTTGAGTTTTCAGATGGATAAGGCTACAACTCCCCAAGTCCCCAGCCAGCTTGGGAGTTGTAGTCCAACCCATGCGGAAGTCTAGCTAAAGCTGGGTTAGAGCAAGTCCATCACAGCCCGGCTCCATCCTCTTATGTTGTTTTCAAATGAAAAGGGTGGTCACTTGAGTATTCTCGCCTCTTGGCTTGCCGTTGCGTGCTGGAACTTGCATGCTGTGGAGTACGGCTGAAGCACAGCAGCCTTTCCAGAACAGGGAATTCCTGGCTCCGCACAACTGTTGCTCTTCCAGAGGTGGGATTTCTGCTGGCTTTCCACCCTTTAGTAGGGAGGTAGGGAGCATTTTTCTATTAATGCACATCTGTGTGCTCTATCTTCTCCTGACAATGGCTGGCTAGCATTGCTATGGTGTGTCTTCAAGACATTTCCAACCTATGAAGACCCTGAGGATGTCCTATTATGGAGTTTTCTTGCCAAGATTGTGCAAAGGGAGTTTGCTATTGTCTTTTTCCAAGGCTAAGAAAAAGAAATGCCCAACATCATTCAGTTGTCTCCCATGGCTGAGTGGGGATTCAAACCTTGGCCTCCCAGATTCCTAGTCCAAGGTTGTTTCCGCACTACACTGTTGTAGTGCTATTATTCCACTTTCAACATCCTGTGGAATTCTGGGGTTTGTAGTTCACTGAGGCCAAAGAGCTCTCTGGCTGAGAATCCTAAAGGCCCTTCCCTCAACTGCAAAGCCCAGGATTCCATAGGATGTTGAAAGTGGAATAATAGCGCTATAACAGTCTAGTGCAGAAATGGCCCAAGACTGAAATCACCGCACTGCACTGGCTCTCTTGTGGAGAAGGTGCAGTTTGCAGAACCGCAATGATGTGTCTCTGTGTATCTTTTTTAAAATAAGTGATTAAATAAGTACTTCTGTGCATGTTAATTTGATTGCTGTTGTTCATTTTCTTTCACGAGTTCTTTAAAAATGGTTTTCGGGAAAAAAAGATTGAAGTCTTCTATGATCAATCTTCCTTTAAAAACAAAACTCTCTCTGCATTTACTGAATAACTTTTATTAGACTAATTTGTGCAAAGTATCAAAACAGAGCCACACAATAAAGGTGAAACAAAAATAATGACTTGAGTCTTTATTCAGAAATTAAGACTGAGATGCGAAGAAATGTTTATGGTCTACAAAATTTTGTCTCTAACTGTAATCACAGAGGTGAGTTCGACTCAGAATAAATTAAGCGTTGGAAAATACTTTTTGCAGAACAAGTCTGCAGAAAATAACAATAGGTGCTCACCTGTTTTGCTAAAGTGGTAGTAACTAGAAAATACTGGTTATTTCCCCCCAAAATATATGTATTTTTCAAAACAGTTTAATGCTCTCTGGTGTTATATGACTGTTTTAGTATAGTTTTAAAAAGATAGCAGAAAAAATGTTTTGATGCTTATCAAAGAGACTGATTCTTTAGAAATAATGGTAAACATAGCAATCAATAGGCTGAAATTGGAAAAAGTCGTAGTGAAGGTCAGTGATGACAGGTTCACTTACGAAAACTTTGCAAATATTAATTTCCTGCTTCCCCAGAAAACGATGAGAGAGCAAGGCAAAAGGGTCTACATCTTAGACCACTATATTTAGCACCACACTCACTTTCTTCTTTAAAAGCAAAAGTGTCAGAGGTACAAAAGTGATTGTCCCAAACCCTATTGGTATTCC
This sequence comes from Ctenosaura bakeri, assembly GCA_948474755.1. Taxonomy (NCBI): domain Eukaryota; kingdom Metazoa; phylum Chordata; class Lepidosauria; order Squamata; family Iguanidae; genus Ctenosaura; species Ctenosaura bakeri. Next base: position 54,626 of record CAOLHI010005343.1, read on the forward strand.
CAAAGAGAGCAGACCCAATAAATCAGTGGAATTTACACAGATGTTGACTCCTCTTTCAACAATTGATTCCATCAATCTACTTTAGCTGGGACTACCAATAAGGTTCAAGCCATTAAGTATTAAATTAAATTTTTAAATGTGGGAAAGATATATACAAAGGCATCTCTCAAGCTATCCATAATGCGAAATTCTTTTTGAGTGTGTTGACTTTATCCCAAAGGATCAAATTTAAAGGTGCCCATTTATCTAATTTCAATGGCATCTCTGCAATCAGTTTATTTCAGATTTAGCATAATCATACCAGAAATATCCCCAGGAATTAATATTCCAGGAGAAGTAATAACGTCTGGACGCCGCCAGAATCGCCAATCAGCGGATACACTCCGTGGCATCTTATCACCCGCTGGCATCCGTTCAGAATCTGACCAGTTAATCAAATAAATGTACATGTCGAAATGCTTTTCAGAAAGATGGAGATCAGCGGTAAGGTGATTTATACCTGTGAAAATTATATTCATTGTACTTTCTTCTATGGGAAAAAACCCAGAAAACCCCCTGAACTGCCAGGATTGTCAGGTTTGAGAAGAGATACAGGAACTAATGGTGAGGTTAAAGGAAGAAGATGGAATCGGTGATGCCTTGATTGGATGATTTCACTATTAAAACCGAGTGAACAGTAGATGGCAATTACTTTCATGCTGAATGCATCAAACAGAAGCATCCAAGGTTTGGGTAAATCTGGGAAGTAACATAAAGTGTTGTTGAAGTAGTCTTCTAATAATTTCTTCTGAGCATAGCATGCATGCTTCTCATAATAGCAGTACAGGTGCACACCAGTAGAGATTTATGTGCTTTTCCGCACTAGACTGTTATAGTGCTATTATTCCACCTGCAACATCCTATGGAATCCTGGGGTTTGCAGTTTCGGGAGGGGCCGGCTGCAAACCCCAGGATTCCATAGGACGTTGCAAATGGAATAATAGTGCTATAACAGTCTAGTGCGGAAACGGAGTATGTTTCAGTGTTGTTTTTCTTGCTTAGAGAATCCGTGCAAAGGCTGAGTTGTTTTGGCTGGATTTTAAACATATTGTTAAACAAGCAACCTAAGACACTGGTAGGAAACCTACAAAGTCATATTAAGTCCTAAATATGCACGGCCGATAGCAGAAGCCTGGAAGAACCAGCGTCTACAATCGCAGCAAAGCTTTTGAGTACCAGCTCTCCAGAATTGCTTGCATTGCACATCGAAAGTTGAAAATTGCCTAAAAATGCAACTCCCAGCACAGAAGTGTTCAGTTCCCCCCCCCATCACGTCTTTGAGGAAACACCAATTTCACAACTTGGAAAGAGAGAGTGAGAACAATGTAATAACCCAGGTTTCGTTTCTCAGTAAGTAAATCTGCTGGGGTGAGGAGCTGGAAGAAAAAGAGACAAATTATTTAGCAGGGCCAAGGCGTTCGGTGCGGTTGTCCTGGCAGGAGCTGAACCTTTGCACCGGCTGATTCTTTGAAAGGGAGGACGGAGGCGGTCCAGGAGGAAAGGCAGCGGGAGGAGAAGACATAGAATAATGGGCTTCCTCTTGGAAATGTGTTTTTGCTTATTTACTTATTTATTTAGTCAAGGCATTTATTTCTTTATGGTATTTCTATGTTACCTCCCAGCTCACAAAGGTCTCGGAGATGATGAATGAACGAAAGCAGTTAAAACAGTACAGAGACAGGTTTTTCTTTTTAAAAAAGCACAGTAAAATACTCTTTAAAAAACTTTTTAAAAAGGAGTCTAAAAACAATCCTAAAATATAATTTTGAAACAATTAAAACAGAACAGTTTAAAACATGAAAGTCCACGTGGAACAGCGCTGTTTTAGCTGTCCATCAGATGCTAAAAGAGATGGACCCAGCCTGATTTCCTTTGGCAGGGAGTTCCACAGTCAAGATGCTGTGACAGATCCACCAGGCCTCTTGTGGCAAGGATCAATGGGTTAAAACACTTAAAAACATCAGACAAACAAATGAAAATTCAGAACAGTCCAAACTCCTCTTTCAAAATAGTTTGAAAATCAGAATTTTAAAACACAACCAGAGCAGAAGCCCTTCATTTTAAGATCCAAAAGCCAAGTGAAATAGCACAGTCTTCACCATCTGGTGGAAACTCCATAGAACCATAGAAATGTAGGGTTGGAAGAGACCCCAGGGTCCATCCAGTCCAACCCCCTTCTGCCATGCAGGAACACCCATAAAGCATTCCCGACAGATGGCCATCCAGCCTCTGCTTAAAAACCTCCAAAGACGGAGACTCCACCACACTCCATGGAGGCAGCCTATTCCACTGCCGGACAGCCCTGAGGTTCAGGTGGAATCTCCTTTCCTGCAGCTTGAATCCATTGCTCCTTGTCCTGGTCTCTGGAGCAGCAGAAAACAAGCCCTCTCCCTCCTTCACATGGCATCCCTTCAAATATTTAAACATGGCTATCATGTCCCCCCTTAACCTTCTCTTCTGCAGACTAAACATACCCAGCTCTCTAAGTCTATCCTCATAGGGCTTCATGGCTTCCAGGCCTCTCACCATTTTGGTTGCCGAAACTCAGAAGGGATGGAGCCAGCTTGGCCTCCATAAATAGATCCACAATTTGGGGTGCTGCTGCAGAGGAAGCCTTGCCTTGTGTACCCATCAGCTGAGCTCTCAGGGGAGGTGGGGTGCATTACTGAGCCTTTACCAAGGAACTTGGATTTTGGGCAAGCTCCTATAGGAAGAGTGATCTTCCAGAGAGATGATTCTTCTGAACAATCGGCAGGCCACCCAACAGTGAGAAAGTCCTAATGCACAAAGGAATTATGCCATAGTATGCATAATAATAAGTTTAATAAGGCTGGCTTATTAAAATGGGTCCCTCTTTCTCATTCCCTCCCATAAACATGTGAGGGGGAGTTGGCCAAACATCTGTCTTGTTGGAAATCCAGTGAAGGACGTCTTTCAACCAAGGTGGTGGAGTCAGTACGCCAAGCCTTTGACTCTGATTACAGTCGTCCCTCCACCTTTGTGGGTTTGACTTTCATGGATTTGATTATTTGTGAGTTTCTTCCACCCCTGCCTGCCTCCCATCTCAAGTATTAGTTGTTTTTTGGAAAAGCCAGCACTCGGCAGGTGTGGGAGATCAAGCTGGGCTTAACGGAGGCATTTCTGCACTAGACTGTTATAGTGCTATTATTCCACTTTCAACATGCTATGGAATCCTGGGGTTTGCAGTTTAGGGAGGGGCTTCAAGGCTAGTGTGGAAATGGCCACAGAAAAATGGACCTCACACCCTGTGCCGTTCCCACTCCTGATCTGAGGAGCTAGAAGAGGTTCTCAATCTTTGGTCCTCCAGATGTTTTGGACCTCAACTCCCAGAAACCTCAGCTAGTATGGCCAATGGTCAGGAATTCTGGGAAATGAAGTCCAAAATGTCTAGTGGGCCAAAGGTTGAGAACGACAGGTGAATTGCCTTCTTTGGTATTTTCTGATTGTTTGCATAAGAAGAGGCTCACTGGCCACCCCAGACAACAAGACGAAAAAGCAGATAGTACCTTGGGTTCTAATATTTCCTTGCATAGGCAGAGATTTGCAGAAATGGAGTGGTCGTAGTTTGGTTTCTGAAATGCAAGCATCTGAAAGTTTGACTTTGAGGAACTTGGTGTTTAGTGCATACAAGTAGAAGCTGCAGTGAAATGTTGCAGCACAGAGTGGCCTTCTTTAAAGGTTTTAACAATACTTAATTCTTTCCCCCTCCTCTTTTTCTTATCCTGAACTTGGAGGGTTTCTTTTATAGCTCCAATCCCATATTTTACATAGTTTATTACATGTATTATTATATATTTTAAAAGATACAGCTTGTTTTCCTGGTTCTTAAGAAATAAGTAAAATATTTATTTCTAGTTACTTAAAAAAAAAATCATGTGAATGCTAGAGAGCTGCTGGCCGATGATACAGAACAGGCCCGAGACAACATTAAAAATAAATATGCACATAGCAGGATAGAACAAAAGAATTTTTTATCCATAGGAATAATAAAAGAATGGTGTACCGGTATGCCTATCCCTGTTCCCTAGCAATGATACACAAGGCCAACAGACAACTTTTTCCCTCTGAAACTTGAAGAAGTTACACTTAAAATGCTGGTACTTTCTACATGAAGCATTTCTTGATGTTAGGCTGGCTGGCCTCTTATTGCCCACATTTTATTTTTAAATGATAGGGACACAGTTGCCTGTCTCTAGCCATCTATTCTCCAAGTATTCTCAAAGGTGCTGCACAGAAAGCCCAAAATACTGTGGCCTCCTTAGCACTCTGGAGTATAATTCCCCCGACCCTGAAGACCTGAATTCATTTAAATTGTTCTGTCATAATCGCCTTATCCACACAAGTATTGGTTTTTGATCCCACTTCAACTGCCCTGTCTCCACCATGTGGAATCTTGGGATCTGTAGTTTACTTCAGTGTTTGGAACATCCTGACAGAGAGTTCCAGGGCTTCACACTTCCCCAAACTGCAAATCACAGGACTCCGTAGGACAGAGTGGTGGCAGTTAAAATGGCATGCAAAAGTTGCATCTGTAAAGTGGGGATTCCTTTCTACACTGGGTTGTGGGTCTTTCCTACTATCATGTATTCTACTTCTCCTGAGCCCAGTGCAATTTCTCCCTGTGGGCAAGGAGGCCAAAGAGTGGGTCTGTTGTGGACCAGGGCTTGGCTTCCCCAGGTGAACAGCAGCCTGGAAGGAGGACAGGCAGAAGTGAGTGCACCAGGTGCTAATCAGGCTGTAATGAGAACCAGCTGGGTCCAGCTTTCTTTCTTTCTTTCAAGGACCGCACAGGGCAGGAGATGGATGACAGAAACAGTCCGTGTGTCGTTGGTCCTTGTCTTGCGTTCTCTGGGCTCCCTGCTATGCCAAAGTTGCAGCTGTAAAGTGGGGATTCCTTTCTACGCTAGGTTGTGGGTCTTTCCTACTATTGTGTGTACTACTTCTCCTGAGCCCAGTGTAAAGAGTGGGTCTGTTGTGGACCAGGGCTTGGCTTCCCCTGGTGAACAGCAGCCTGGAAGGAGGACCGGCAGAAGCGAGTGCACCAGGTGCTAATCAGGCTGTAATGAGAACCAGCTGGGTCCAGCTTTCTTTTAAGGAGCTGGAAGTCAGAAGCAGCTTGTGTGTTGTTGGCCCTTGTCTTGTGGTCTCTGGGCTCCCTGCTCATTGCCAGCCTGGATTTTCTGACCCTGGAATGTCTGACCGTGTTGCCAGCCGGATTTCTGGACCTTTGGATTGTTTCTGGATGGTGTTTCTTCCCACCATGAACCTGCAAGCTGTACTGTCAGTTTGTCAACTAAGGTATGTCAGTATTCCACTTTTCAGAGTTGCCCATCACTGGTGAATTATTTTCTCCCTCAGAATGCCCAGCTCACTTGGTGTTTCTCAGAGTGGTTTGAAATTTCCTTTCCTGGAGGCCAGAGTATGTACCCAACTGTGCTCAGTTTGCATGAGGGATATGCAAAACAGTCAGACCTCTTTCAAGCTGTGCAGTTATAGCAGTTTGATCCCACCTTAACTGCTGTGGCTCCATTCTTTGGAATCCTGGAATTTGTAGCTTGATGAAGTCATTAGAATTCTCCACCAAATACCTCTGGGGCCCTTTCACACTACATAATTATGCTACTATGGTTCCACTTTAGCTGTCATTGTTGCTTCCTCTGGGGTTTGTAGTGTGGTGAAGCATTAGAGCACTTTGGCTGAGAATGTAAAATATGTGCGTGCTTTTGGGTGCATTGACTTCTTGGAAATGTTCAGATGGTCAAGGCAAGGTGAACATTTTCTTGCAACAAGCCTTAGCAGGTGCAAAAATGCCCCTTTCATCTAGAATGTCAAGTCCAATGAAATTTCGTTCCCTAATTTTCATTTCCTGTGCTATTATAAATCTGGAGATGGCATGGATGACATCCACAGTCGTGGGGAGAATCTTCTGTTGTATTTCAGGGAAAGAGTGTTTGAATCATAGAATGACAGACTTGTGGTGGTCCCTACTGTGCAGGATTCCACAAATAAAGCACTCCCAGAGATGTCCATTCAACCTCTGCTTGAAAACCTCCAAAGATGGAGATTCCACCATTTTTTGAGGCAAGCTATTCTACTGTCAAACAGCTCTTGCAGTCAAGAAGGGTCTCCTAAGGTTTAGGTGGAATTTCTTTTCCTGTACTTTGAATCCATTGGTTCTAGTCTCTGGAGCAGCAGAAAACAAGCTTGCTCCATCTTCTACGTGACCTCCCTTTGGATGTTTGGAGATGTCTATCATATCACTTCTCAGTCTTCTCCAAGCCAAACCTACCCGGCTGTCCTAGTTGTTCCTGAAAAGACTTGGCTTCCAGTCCTATGACTATCTTGGTTGCTTTTCTCTGGACGTGCTCCAGTTTTTAAATATGCTCCTTGAACATTAGTGACTGAACTGGACACAAAAGGTCTGACCAAAGCCAAATAAAGTGGGACTGCTTCGTCCCTTGATCTGGATTTTCGACTCCTGTTGGTGCCACCCAGAATTGCATTGTGTTCCCCCCCCCGGCCCTGTTATTTATTAGGCTAAATAACTTTCTCCTTAAAACAGCTCCCCACGGAAGTCTGTGTGTATTTTTCAGTTGCATCAAGAGAGCTGTCCAGGTGCATTAAGAGGAGAATAGACTCATTGACATGGGGTGTCGATTGGTATTCTCAAGTAACGGCAAAACTATAAAAGCTGCTGCACAAAGACCGTCTGTCAAAGCAGGATACATTTGCCTCTCTGGCATGAAAGGGATTTTTTTTTTTAATCAACTCACTACGGCTAGCTTACCCTCTAGTCAAACGAAGACAATGCAGCCACACTGTGGTAGTAAATGTAGTGTTAATTAGTCTTTTGATTGCCTTTATCTTAAGAAAAAGCCACACTTTCTAAAAACGTGCGGGTAGTTAATTTTAAATTGTATGTACCCTCCACTTGTAAAAGATAAGGAGGATCTAAAGTGATAATTCCTCTCTCTCTCGCCCCATGAAACTGAACCTCAGACTGTCTGAACTGTTCAGGTTGTTTCCCCTCCTGCGTAATGCAGATTGCAAGTGGGAAGGGAAGGAGAAAGAAGGCACATTTGCCTTGAGGATCTAAGCCATTCCTTCCCCTTGCAGGATGGGATCGAGGCAAGGAAGCATCAGACTCATTCCTGTCAAAGTCACAGCCTTTGCACTGCTTTCGGTCCACATCCATCCATGCAATTCTCCTTGAGTACTCTATTTGTTTTTCTCAAAATCCAAACTCTACTGTTCATGCCGCCTTACCATGATTTTTTGTCTCTGAACCTTTGCTGAAGATCTGTCTTATTGTGTGTGGGGATCCAAAGTATTAGCAGCAGCAGCAATAATAATAATAATAATAATAATAATAATAATAGAATAAACATTTATTATTAGTGAAAGATGGTATTACTAGGAAACATTGAGGCTATGCTAAAATAGAAATAGGTCCAGTTATGATCGTGACGGATATGTGTCGTCATGCTTACGGTTGTACTGGATGCTGTTAAGATTTAATAGTGCTCAAGGTGATTAACTCCTGAATGCCTGTGTGTTCGCAGATGCCTGTGTAGAGTTGTATAGTTCTTCAGCAGCTGAAAATGGATAAATGACCGAAGTTATATTGTTTGAGATAGTAATGTTCCTCTGTGGGTTAACTATTAAAAAGCCTGTTACAGAGGTGGAGAGAGGTTCAGTCTTTACGAGAGCTTAACGTCTTAGTGGCCACGTACTGTATCGTAACGAACGTAGGATGTCTTACCTGCAGAGTGATGAAAGTGTGCGCCCAGACACTGCCATGTTTGTGTTTCTCTTTAAGGGGAATGTAGGTATTTGTATATCTATAAAGGCATATAATACACAGGCTAAAAGATTACCAAAGAGCCTGCTCATTATCCCGCAGGCATATTCTGAGGCTCCAGTACTTAAGAACGGTTAACTAGAGTGTTCATGTTAACTCTGCCTGTCTGGTTTTAACCACCATCACAAACTGAGCCCTCAGGTGGCCGGAAGGTAATGAGGGAACCCCAGATTAGCTGACAAGTGGCAGGGATCCTCAGTCCTTCTGTCTAAAGAGATTGCTGCCCACCCCTCGAAACGAAGAGACCACAAGACGGGACTTGGATGAAGTATGGGCAATTTTATTATTTCTTGCCCATTTAGACATGAACTTGCCCTTGACCTTGGACATGACATTGACATTGAACTTGACCTCATGGGGGCTGCATGATAGCAAAATACCTGGTCCCGAGGGCAAACCCCTGATCCTGAGTTGCCACCTTGGTGACCCCCTTTGGAAGGCGTCCCCCATGAAAAGCCCACCGTTTGCCACAGAGCCCAGAAGTGAGGGCATAAAATATGTGGGCCCGCCCCAGGGATGCCCTACTTCTTTGCCCATCACCTCCTGCCTGGCAACCTGAGCTCCAGATGCATCTCCTACACCGATGCCTTAATGCCCCTCCTTCACCTTGAACTCTTGTTTAAGACACCACCCTGAAAGACATCCCAGTCCCTCCCCTACAGTGTAGGGTAGGTGAAAAAAAAAAAACCCCTTAAGGGGGAAAATTCCTACCCGGCCCTAAAGCAACCAGCAAGCTACCGACGAGGGCAGGAGGGTGGGTGGGTGGGTTGCCAGAAACAAAGAAGAGGCCATCAGGGGAGGCCGAGCTGCGGTTTAAAGGTCATGCCTGGTGCGCCCCCTCCCCAGCAGCCAGCGTGACAATGGTCGTGCTGGTAACATGGTCCCTCCCTAAAGAGGGGACAGCAAAGTCACCTCCCCCCCAAGCTGCTTGGAGAGCGGGTGGAGGGGGGGAAATGGACAGGAATGTGTTCAAGATGTGCCTATGAAGATGTGGGACAGAAAGCAGGGTCTCCCAAGGTTGTTTCTAAATATGGGCAGGATCACAGGGGAGAATACTGTCCTTAAGACAACCTGAACCTGAACCATGTATGTCTTTACAGGTCCTACCTTGAAAATTTACTGCTGCAAAGGCTATACGGTGCTTCTTTTAGAGTCTTCCAGGGCATTCTGGTGAAGAGTGTATTCCAGACCAATGTTTCCTGTACAAAGAACACTATGCAAGGCTGCATTTTTTAAAAAATACGATCCTTTTTGGAATAATCTGTGCAGAGTGCCTATCCATCAGGGCTGACGTTGCTGTAAGAGGGAGTTAAAAGGCTGCCTTGTAAAATGTTCTTTCAGTTAACCCGGAAACCGATCATCTATAGAACATTGAGATTCTGCTTAATTGGAAATGAGTTTTCAGATTGGTCTGTGAGTTCTGTTCTGGCCACAGAGCTTGGATTCATGTGTGTTGAAGATGAAGAACTTATTTAATCTTCCAAATTTCTATAGTTGGAGGCTTTAAATTGTGTGTGGGATTATTGTCCTGTTACAAAAGCAAGGAGTGAAAAAACATTAAATCCAGTGTTAAGGTGAGGTTCATTTGCTCAGCTCCTGCTAAAACTCAATGGGATGTGAAATGCTGTTTTATCAAGGAGCAGGATGGGCCTGGACGTATCTATTTTGGAATATATCCTAGGAGTTAAAGTTGGCTTTTCTCTATTATGGTACACACAGCAACAATGAGTGTTAAGCTCCTTGGAAAAAGATGAGAATGTTTCACCTGGGGAGGTCTGTTGGGTCCTGTAGCCAAGGACTCTGGGATGAAGCCCAGACCACTTAGGGGCAGCTGCTAGTCCCTAGGTTTTCAACATGGAGGTGCAAGGTGTGGCTAGAACAAGGTTGGAGAATCTCTTTGAGCCCAAGGGCTGAACCAAGGAGCCAGCTTGTTTTTGGTTGCTCAAAAACTCAAGCCAATGGATTCCTGTTACAAGAAAAGAGGATCTCCTTAAATGTTAAGAAGAATTTTTTGACTTGGAAAAGCTGTTGCCAGTGGAATAGTTGGCCTCAAATGGTGGTGGAGGTCCAAAGACCTTGGAGTTCTTTGGACAGAGGTTGGATGGGCATCTCTCAGGAGTGCTTTAGTGGTGAATTCCTGCATGGCAGGGGTTGGACTAGATGACCCTTGCATGGGTGCTAAAGAAGAATTATGTATAACTAGATTGGAGATGTACATACTGCATGAGGCAGTTGCCTCACTCTTCCACATGGTAGGAATGGCCTTGGATTGGACCTGGTAAGGAGACTGCTGTGCCTTCATTTTCTAGATCTGGCTGCTTTCCATGGTCTTTGGGCAAGCGGAGGACTCATTTATTTTTGACATAGCTCTATGGGTGTTAACGGTCTGAAAGCCTGTTAAAAACTTAGCTGGTTTTGCGCACTGCTATGATGATGCTTGAGTGGGATGCAGTGGTTTGAGTCCTGGACCAAAACTTCAGGAGCACAGGGTTTGAATCCCTGCTTGGCCATTGGAACCCACTGGGTGAACTTGGTCCAGGCGAGTCACACACTCTCAGCCTCAGAGGGAAGCAATGGCAAACTCCCTCTGGACAAATCTTGCCAAGAAAACCTTGTAATAACTTTGCCTTAGGGTCAACGTACTTCTTAATGATGATGAAAAGATGAATTGCATTGCTGCTAACCCCTCTCCCCTCATCCTAGATTTACTTCTGGTATATGCTGATACTTTTTATTACGTCTGTTTTTTATTCGAACGGTTATTGTGTTATCGCGTTGTGTGAAAGCTGCTGTTGTGAGAGCATTTATCTTCAAAGTGAGGTGGGAATCAGGCAGCCATCCGTGCTTGTTGGAGGGCTGCATTGCAACCCCCAGCATCCCTTCCCCATGGGCTATGACAGCTGGGGCTGATGGGAGTTGTAATCCAACAACAAAACCTGGAGGGCCACACAGTTCCCTTCTGAGCCCTTAATGAAGCAGCATAGAGGTATTGCAAATAAATAAATATATGTCCCATTGGGCTGTGCAAGGGAAGGCTGATCCCTCCCACAGTTTCCCGCTTCAGCATTGCTTCCTCTGTAATTTTTAGCTGGACATGCTGAGGAAATGAGCCAGGGACTGCAGCGCATGGAAAGCATGCCTGGCTCCACTAGTGGAAGAGCATTCTTGGGGACACCAGAGCTCCATCTGCAAATCCATGCTCTTCCAGTTATCATCCCGAAGTTTGGGTGACCTCTTTCCCAGATGCCCCCCTGCTTCCCCTGTTGATCCCCCCCACACACACACACAAAAGAGGACTGCTGCGGAAGAAATCAAAGCCACCTAATTGCCATTCATGAATCCATTTTTTAACGAGGCCAATTAGGAATAGTTTATTAGCGGCCAGCTTGAAAAGCATCGGGGAGGCTAATTTACCAGAGGAGGCCTTTCATGCACTTTGAAATCCGGGCTCTGTATCCAGGATCCAAATGAGATCACTAGAGGAATGAACCTGCAATTTAAAAGCTAATTTGTACACAGGAAATTTAAGGCTGAATATTCCTAGTGATGAAAAATGCATTATTTGGTCTTGTTAAGGTGCTTTTCTCCTCCTCCTTCTCTGTCTCTAAAAAAACAGAAGTCCTGCTCCTGTTCTTTGCGCTCAAAATATGAATGGGGAGCTGCCTCATTTTGGGGTGTCAAAGAGAGGGCTGGGTCAGTAATGGGACTGCCAGTGGAAATGCAGAAAATACCATTATTCCTGCCTTCTCCTCCTCCTTAACTTTATTTATATCCCATCTTTCCCCCAAGACTGGGACTCAAGGTGGCTTACACATTAAGAAACATTTCTATTAAAAACTAAGAACCATATTTAAAATAGACCCTCTAAGCAGGTTTTAAAAATGACATAATACAGTTTAAAACAATACAGGACTTAGCAGCCTTTTTGTTAAAAGCCTTCGGTTCCTAAATAGGGACAGTGGCTTTATTATATGATGACAGGTGCAGGAATATTGTTTGCTCAGACCTGGAAATAGACAGAAGATTGGATTGTTAAGGCCGCTGAACTATCCCAAATGGCTAAACTATTGCGGGTTTTAAAGGATAAGCCATAAGTTTTAAAGGATAAAATCAGAAACTGTTTATGGGCTTTCAGAGCAGCAACACATGAAATGATGCAATAATCTGTGGAAATAGTGACTCGTAGTTTGCTTAGGTGGAGCTGTAATGATAGAATAATATTTTTTTGGTCTTTTCTCATTTTTTCTCTCTCTCTCATTACAATTTGGGGGGGGCAGTCAGAGCCATCTTATGTTTTAATAAATTAGTAAGCTAGTGTTCTAGTGAGTCAGTATACAGTGTCTTTTTTCTAGTTTATTGTTATAGTATTGTGTTTTAATGTTAGTTTTATGTCTATGTTAAAAATGTTGGTTGGTTTCTATGTTAGTTTGTGTTTATGTGGTTTTGTGTTAAAACGGATAAATGCATCTCAAATACAGAAAAAAAGCCTTCAGCTCTAAAAGCCTGTCTGAATTTAAAAAACGCTTTCCCTGCCCAAAAAAAGAGGAGGAAAAGGGGACAGCAAGAAGGGAAACTTTCTAGTCTCCGTAGAGGCAAAGTTTCAGAGCTTGGGAGCAACCACAAGGAAGACCCTGTTTTGTGTTTCCGCCAACCAAACCTGGGACGGTGGTAGGACTGAGAAGAAGACCTCTCCTGTGGGTTTCAGGGTCCAGGGAGGCTCATCATGGGAAATACTGTCTGTCAGATAAGCTGGACCCAAGCTGTAGAGGGTTTCATAGGTCAGACGCAGCCTGGAAACAGACTGGGACCCGGGGCAGTTGTTGGAGAGGGGAGTCCCTGTAACCTTAGAGGTTTAAGGACAGCACAGCAGGGCTTACTTCTCTTTGGATTAAATACTGCTCTTTGGGGCTTCAGCCCCAGGGAAGGTGGTGGTGGTGGAGGGGTACACAGCAGGGTGGGCAAAGGACATGTGCCCCCCAAAAAGTCTGTTTCCATGGCCGTCAGCCCCTCCGGACTTCCTGGCCAAAAGAAAGGGTGAATGGCCTCTCCTGGAAGCCCCAGTGAGTAGCATTTTCACTTCTGTAGTAGGTAGTAGTGATCGAAGTTTTTGTTATGATTATTTCTATTTCTATGGTACTAGTCATGGACGTCACACTGGACAAGAATAAAACCATGAAACAGACAGCCGCTGCCAAAAATGTACACTGTAGCCCCTGCACTTTTGCAACGGTTTGGGGCACAGAACCCTCATCAAGGTGAAAAATTGCAAATAACTCCCCTTCTCGTTCCCTTCCGGGACTCCGTCCTTGCATTTCGTGTGTCGGGACCAGAGGCAAGGGAATGGGAGCAGGGCGTTCCAGAGGAGAGAAGGAAGGCTCACATGAGTCTTCCTCTCCCCATTCCCTTCCTTTTTATCTGGGTGCTTGCCTTCCTTCTCTGCACCCAGCAAAACCCAAGGAGAATGGGAGCAGGGAGGCACACAGGTGCCTTGTGAATAATTAGATTTGCAAAGGTCAAAACTGTGAATATGGAGGGAGGACTGAAATCTAATTTTTGTTTTTTAAAAAAAGGGAATATATGGAAGAGAAGGGACTTATTCAGATATTTTAAAAATTCAATGACAAACACAGCTTGCACACACTCTGAATATACGAAATAGGACAGGCAAAGTTAAATACCAGTTCCAGAGTTTTTAACTGAGATTTAAAAACCAATGGAAGGTGCTGTCCACAGATATATTTGGGAGAACAGTTCTAAGAATACGGGATGTGGTTGTATGGGTCAGCTCCACTGTGTAACATTTCTTTTCAAAACCAGAAGTGGACTTCCAGAGAGCTTGGAAAGAACAAATCACAAGTGGTTTGATTATCTATAACTAGTTCCTTTTTCCAGTTATGAAGGGATATAACTATTTTAAGAAAGGACCAACAGGCTGTGAGCAGCCTTGTATCCCTGCTGGGAGAAATACTGCTAATAAATAGGTAAATAAATGCACACCTGAGTTGCTGGATGACATTCAGTGCACCTGATGAAGCAGGTGATGTTCCCTCGGGTGCTCACGCGTGTGTTATAATACACCTGCAACCCTTATGGCCGCCGCGGGGCTTCTGGTGGTCTCACCTGTCACTGATGCTGGCTTTTGGAAGCCCACCTCGTGCCGTGGCTCATGGTGCTTTGCTGGTTTATTATGACCAGCAGTTGTTTATCTGCATAACAACAGGGCTGAGGGAATGTATATGTGTGTGTGTGTATTCTGACCCTCTTCTACGGGTAACATTGATCTTGCCAAGCCCTGGGGAAAAATACAATCAACCACAATGCAGGGAGCAAACTCTGGCTCTTGACTGATGAACTGCCATATTAAGACGCCCAGTTCAATTAAGCTAAGAGCTTTCATTCATTCATTGTTCCAGTAGTGGTGTTTTCTATATATATATATATTTATGTGTGTGTGTAATCTGCATTACAATGCAACCCGGTGTTTAAAAAGTATGTTACCCCAATGTTACAAAGTACCGAAAGTACTTTAATGTGGATTTTTAAAACTCTCCCTTACTGCTAATGCACCCTTACCGCACAATATGACAGGCTGTCAGCCTAGGGATTTAATTTAGCATTGTTGCCTTGGCACTGCAACTAAACTACGAGGCACACAAAACCCTGACAAACAAACAGGAGGGCGGAACTTTTCAGGAAAAAACCGGTTCATTTAATTCACTTTGCAGAACTAGAAGAGTGGTATGAAAAGTGGTATCAAAAGACTGTGGAAGTTCCACCTGGGAAGCAGCTCCAAAGCACAGAAGCAGAAGGAAGATGAATTGCGGGTCTGTTGGGGGGCTCCGGTCGGACCCCACTTGGAATCCTGTGTCCAGTTCTGGGCCCCAAAGTTCAGGGAGGATATAGACAAGCTGGAAAGTGTCCAGAGGAGGGCAGCCAAAATGGTCAAAAGCCAGGAAACCATGAAACCCTATGAGGAGAGGCTTAGGGGCCTGGGTGTGTTTTGCTTGGAGAAAAGAAGTGGAAGAGGTGACGTGGTAGCTGTGTTTAAATATTTGAAGGGATGTCATGTGGAAGATGGAGCAAGCCTGTCTTCTGCTGTTCCGGAGACTAGGACATGGAGCAATGGCCCACAGGGTGTGCCCATCTCCCCTTCCCCAGCCCCATTCTCAGATCTCTCCCTTTCTTCAGGGCTCGTTCATCCCTTCCCAAGCTGTTCAGCTAAGCAGTCAGGTATAGAAATTCTGAATAGTGGTGGCAGAAAAGGGATTTTGTAGTCTCATTTTCTTCATGCCTTACCTGTTCTGTAGAGTATGGCTGAATAGTATGGATGGAGATCATAAGGGAGCTGAAATTCAGATGTTTCTACATCACCTTTCTTCCATCATGATGGGCTCATGTTTAGTTACTGAGAGTTGCTTAGCTTGGACTGTGAAAAATATCACACAGCATAATCATACCAGAATTATACCGGCTTAGTTCCATCTTTGCGTGTTTCTTATCACATGATATCCTAGTTGTCTGTGCAGTTGTAGATCATGGGCTGTTGGACCATACCAGAGTAACAACCCCCAGGTATTCCCCAGTATCTTCAGCTGTTGGAGCTTCCATTAATCTCAGCTGGCTGGTAGACATGGACAGGTCTATTCTCTGTGAAATTGTTAAATATAGCCAATCAAGCTGAGAAAGAGAAGCCACATTTGTAAAAGTGGGCCCAGTGAAACATTGAAGATGTTTAGTCCTACTGATGTCAGTGGAAGAGGTCCAGTTGTCTTCATTGAGAACAGTGGGAATCCCTTTCTTCTTAAGAGCACCAGATGTTCTAGAGTAGGGATAATGCCAAGACAGACAGGCACACTTCTTTAGGGTGACATAAGATTTTGGACATCTCATAAAGGAACCCAAAGAGGCAACAAGGAGGCTATAATTTAGTTTATATATTTTTTTAAAAAATCAGGTTGAATCACCAAGGATTTCCATGGCTCCCAAACTAGCCAGAATGACTGCGCTTCAAGAATTAATAAACTTTGGCCAGTTTTTGCTCAGCAAAATGGACTTCTGGGAGAACAATCCGGGGTATCCCTTTTTGACAAAGAGTTAAATATGGGACGGCTCAGCTAAGACTCTCTGAAGCCCAATTCTGACTGTTGTGAGACAAAAAGGAAGATGACTTTGATCTTGACACGAGCCGTTTGATTTTCTTCCTCTTGTGCCGCCGTTTAGAACTTGACTGTTGTGCGAAACTTGAAAAGCTGCCTTTGGCTGAGTCAGGCCTGCGGTCCGTCAAACTCTGTCTTCTCCGCTCTGACGGGCAGCCGTGGCTTTCTAGATTTGCAGGTGGGAGTCCCTTCCAGTCCTAGCTGGAGATGGAGGGGGGTTGAGCTTGGGACCCTCTATGGCCATTTCCGCACTAGCCTGTTATAGCGCGATGATTCCACTTTCAACCTCCTCTGGAATCCTGGGGTTTGCTGTTTCGGGAGGGGCTGGCCGGTCGCTGCCCCAAAATGCTTCACAGCAAAACTCACTTCTCTCCCTCCATGCCGAGGAGCGAGAAGAGGCCATGCTCCACGGCTGTGCATTAATGCGCCGGTTCAGGGCAACTGCAGCATCTCCCAGTGAAAAGGCCGGTTTGTGTATTCTGGAGGCAGGAAGTGGCAGGACAGAGAAGGGAATGTTGTCTCCCGAAAAGAGACGCTTTGATCTCGGGCGTCGTTGCGGACGGGCCTTTTCATACCCTGCCTTTTTGGCCTTCCCCGAAGGAAGGCAGCGTTGCCTCTGACTCTTTCTGTGTCTTCTGGGTTTTCTGTGAATGGACCTTTTGTCTTCGGAGGAAGAGCAAAGCCGGTCTGCAAAGACTTGGCGAAGGCTCCGCGCCTCATCTAGGACGGACTTTGCACTTCCTAAAATGAGAGAAAGAAGGAGAATGGCCTGTTCCAGAAGACTTTTGGGGTGATGATCCAACACTGAAATAAATTTCACGGCTTCCCTCTGCTGTTTAACATTTAAAAACCCATTTTTTTAAAAAACTAATTTCTTACACATCTAGAGGAGTAAAATTTCTGGGAATTTTGAAGCTCTGGAGGATTTTTTTTTGGTTTTTTGGGGGGAAGAAAATGGACGGTTTCCAATTTTTTAAAAAAAAATGCTATATTGGTACCTTTTATGGATTGACAATCACTTTTAGAAACACAAAATGCATTATGTCTACTTCGGCCTGGCACAAAAGTGCAACATCTGGAATATGGAAAGTTTATTCGGTTTATTCAGACAAGGATGACAAATGGAATTTGCATTGTAAAGAAATGTATTCTTTGTTACAAATGGAGCTACAAATTCCTAAACATCTGAACTCTTTGGTTTTGCACATTTTATGAGGAGCAGGGGAGAAAGACAGTGAAAAAGAGAAGAAACTATCAGCATTAACAAAACAAAGAGAACAATTTTGTTTCTTCTACTCCTCCATAGTGTCAGACAGACACAAAGTGCTCGTTCTTTCCCCATATTTTCAGTTAAACAGCATTGGGTGAGCAGGTGATGTGAACAAGAGATGTGAAAGCCTGGGGGGTGTGTGTGTGGGCGAAATAGAAAAATTCAGGGGGAAAAGGCCTTTTTTCTGTCCCACCCCAAGCCTTTGTTTTTCCAGGGGAAAAAAAAACAGGAGAAAAATTAATTCTGGAATACTTTCTTTTAGAATGATTAAATAAAACATTTAAAGCAAGAGGCTGGTATAATTACTCCCCCCAAATTACTTCTAAAAGCTGTGGAACAGGAAGACTTTTATGTAAGTCTTTGTGGAAGGCCCGATCACTGCAATTCTTGCTCTCGGATTCCTTTTCTCACTTCTTTTGATGGTACAGAATGAGTGCTTTATGTCTCTCTGACGCCACGGAGACTATAGAAGAAACAAAATAGTTTTTCTTTGTTTTGCTAATGCTGATGGTTTCCTCTGTTTTCAGTCTTTCTCCCCTGCTCCTGCAAAATCAAAGAGTTTGGATGTTTGGGAATCTGTAGCTCCATTTGTAACAAAGAACATATTTTGGACATTTTTGGGTTTCCAGATAAGGGAGGCTCCACCTGTGTAACCTTTGGGACTCCATCTTCCATTGGCCTTGCCCTGGAGTTCTCCATTTATCCAGCCGTGGAGATTGCTGGATTGCCAGGGAGAGGCTGGGTCCAATTAACTGTTTAGTGGCCCCGTTGCACTACTGGGTGTATGAGGATGCTGGACCCCATTAGTGAAAGCACTGGAAGGCTTCTCTGCGGCAGTGTTGAGCACCCATAAAGCTCATCTGATAGCAGTAACATGTGCCAGTGCTCAGCACCAAACAATGTCCTGGGAAGGCCCTGGAACTACAGCAAGTTTGGCACAGAACGGAAAGGATGGATGTTGGTCTTTCTTTCCATATTAAAAGAAGAGCAACAAAAATGCAAGAGGATGAGAGGGAAAAAAGTTGGCCCCGTGATAGTCTGGTTTTAGTCTATTGTTTAGGGGACCAGTTCCACCACGTACTGTGAGGGGATCATAGAATCATAGTATCGTAGAGTTGGAAGAGGCCACAAGGGCCATCAAGTCCAGCCCCCTTCTGCCATACAGGAATACGTAATCAAAGCACTCCCAACCG